>JAGVVM010018941.1:0-26815 GCA_019149425.1 Psidium friedrichsthalianum | reverse complement strand
TTGGAGTGATAAGGCTGACGAACTTGGGGGTTTAGATAGACAGACCCTAGACCTAAGGATTAGGAAGGGTAGAATGCATGAATTGATTGGCGCATGTGTTTCAGAGATAGATTGTTAGTCTAGCGCGGCTATAGACTATGACATCTTAAACTAACTTGCGAGATTCGTCAGGACCTGAGGTAAGGTTCTAAAGCATGCCCCATGAAGTTGGGTGCTTGAGTGCTGATTGCTGGTTTGACTATTGCTGGTAGTACTGCTTGTGATTGTATGCCTAGTCGACTATCGCGCGCCGTGCTGTGACCATCATGCATTGCACGATTTCGCATGCAAAGAATTAAAGGAAAATGGTTTGAAATGAATCGGTTTAAACTGAAGATTTGGGTTTGAAAAGCACATGCATCATATTTTATTGGGCTGGGTACCGTCAGCCTGGCATGGGACAGGTCTGGCGGGACGCCTACAAACCGTAATGAAGCGTGGTATGGGATACGTGGAGTGGGGCTCTCTTTGGAGGTGAGTGACTTAGGACTGCTGTTTCGCACCAAAGAAATGATGAGGGCGGGGAGTGGTCGCCGGGGCAGAGACCCGTTCAAGGAGCGGCTCCTGGCAGGCTTCAGTTGAGGTGGCGAATAGAGTGGCCTGGGTCGGACATCGTCAGGGTGGAGTCTAGTTGTCTTCCGAGTCCAATTGCATTTAAAAGACTGCAGCGAACTTACATGCATGTTCATGTCAGTAGACGCGACAGTAGGCGAAAGCATGATTGTTAGTCCTTAGGATTCCAAATTCCTGAATGGAATTTTATTGGATTTAGGTGAGAAGTAGTCGAAAGGATGAGCAATCGGGGCAGAAGACCCAGTGCTGGTGCATCAAGCTCAGGGCACCTGCACCTGAAGGAGACCCGAGAATAGAGGAAATGATGAGGGTGCTGACTGAGTTAGCAATTTTGATGGGTAGGCAAGCTGCTGAGAGAGCTGCCACTGTGCCCAAGCAGCTGAGGCCGCCTTGGCCGCTGTGAATGGGGCCAATGGATGTAAAGGACATGGTAATGGGAACGTCAGACTCATCATATCGTAGAACAGTTTTTTTGAAGTTGGCAGCCGTCTAAAGTTTGACGGGACTGGAGTGTCACGCCCCGAGTTCCCATCGAGCTCGCGACGTCCCTGCTCATACCGTAACGAACCTGGCGTACGCCTGGCCTAACGACTAGCGACGGCCCAGGACGGACATCGCGGCCAGACGAGCTATGGTCTAGTGCGCAAACCTGAAACCTGCGGAAGCGTGCCTTCTACACATGCATACATGCTCAGATATAGGGGTAGTATGAAAAAAAAAAAAAAAAAAAAAAAAAAAAAAATGAAAAACAAGAAAACTTTTACAATGGAAGACAACAACATATAATAATAGTCGAGCGTTAAGTACAACCACCCAAAGAAAAACATCAACTATGGTCAAGACGTCTACGCTCGCACTAACTCCAAGATCCTGAACAAGCGACAGTGGAACTCAGTCCCCCAGGCTCCTCCCGGGGTCCTCCTCGGGGTCCTCCCTGGTCCTCCTCTTGATCCTCCTCGTCAGTATCCATAGCGTCACCCTCCTCGTGGCCGTCAATCTCAGGCGTCCTGGGGACGGCAGCTCCTGCAGTGGGTCGGGGTCGATCACCTCGCCACCATACTCGGCTGGCTGCAACAGGATCGGGTCGTCCTCCATAGGGATCGAGAATCTCTCTGGGGTCCATCAAAGCCATACAGGCCCTCCCTATACCAGGCCTCGAATCTATGGGGTACAAGTAGGGTCCACCCTGATCTACTAGTACAGTCGTCACATGCCTATGCCACATTCACAGCATGCATATCAAAATGGAGGGTGATTTGGGTACTCCATTGCACTCCGTTTAAAAAGCTCTGGTGGTTCTGCCATCAAGGTGACCATGGATGCTCTCAAATGAGCCCCAGAGCAATTCAGACATAGAGCATGCATGCAATGGTATATAAGCACAAGTACAGAGCACATCAAGAAGTCATCAAAGTAATCACGTGCTCGTCAAGCCAAACCATGAGAGATCTAGTGCCCCACACACGATTCCTCGCCAGACAGGCTCATTAGACTCCCTCATACTATCTCTCTGGTTAAACCCATATGAATTGGAATCCCGTCCTAACGGACTCAGTAACTCGGCCTAAGCCCAACGCCCATGTTAGCTCCCTGGGAGTCGGTAACCCACGACTAATGATTCAGTGTTTTAATAACCCCTCGGGTGTAGTTGAATTAGGCCTAACTTGGTTTAAGGCCTATTTAGTGGATTCAGGTTCGAATGGGCCTACAGCCCGTTCTAAGGCCCAAGGCCCACAACAGTAGTTAGGTCCACTAGGGTAAGTCGGCCCATTACAGTGTTTTAAGCCCATTAGTCAAGTTGGGCCCAATAAGATTCAAGGTCCAATGAAGTGGGTTAGGCCCATTAACCCAAGTTGGGCCTATTAAATTAAGTTGGGTCCAACTAGTTCCAAGGCCCATTGACCAATCATAGGCCCATGAATTAATTCTAAAATCAAATATATAATTCGGGCCCATTATTGTAATTAAATTCGCGTAGGGCCCAAGCCCATTTTCAAGGACTAGCCTATTAAGCCCAATTAGGTCATTTTAGGCCCAATCCGATGTCCTAAGCCCATGTATACTATTGGGCCTTATACCTTAACATTCCAATTTGTAATTTGGGCCCAATTAATGCAATTTTCGTCCATGTGTGGCCCATTAGTCAATTTAGGTCCATTATGATTTGTTTAGGCCCAATTAGTAGAGAATTAGGTCCCCAAGCCCACTAGTTTGCTTTGGCCCATCACACCTCACGCCTATATCCCCCATTCGGCCCATACATAGCCTTTCAAGGTCCAATTACCATGTCATCAGCCCACACCTTAGGCCCAATCACAAATACATAATTAACTTAATGCACAATTAAGCCCAAGTGCACATATTAAGCCATAATCACCTTGATTACCACTAATACCAATCTCACACACACATACTACTAGCCTAAGCCAAGATTAGAGGTTGGAGCTTACCGGTGGGGGCTGGACACGGCGGCGACAACGACGGGAATGGGGCGGTCCGGCGATGGTCTTCTCGGCCTAGGAGGGAACGGCCGTTTGGTTCAACAAATGGGGTCCAATACTAAGGGAAACGAAGACAACTAAGCTCGGGGTACTTACCAAGGAGCGTGGGTGGTCGAGGACGAGGCACGGCGGTCGGATGGTGGTGGGAACGACGGACGGTGGCGCGGCTACACGGGGGACCGAGAGGGAGAGTGAGCGACGGCGAAGATTCGGCCGGCCTATGGTGGCTCACGGCCCACGGGAATGAGAAGGAGAAGGGGCTAGGGGACTCACCAACCGGGGATAATGGCTGGTGAAGGCGGACGGTGGCCGTTGGTGGCGGACGGCGGCGACGAAGGCGGACGGCGGACGGGCTGGAACCGAGAGAGAGGATGAGAGGGTGAGGTCGGGGCGGCTTGGATGGGGCCTCCAAGGCCACGAAACAGCAAGGAGGGGAGCTTGAGGGACTCACCTAGGCGTCGTGGAGGCGGAACGGGGGGCTGGACGGCGTCGGTTTCACGGGCGGACGGGCGGCGGACGGTGGCGGAGCACGCGAGCGAGAGGGGGCCGTGAGGGAGAGAGAGGCAAGGAGTCTTCGGCCGAAAATGGAGGGGGAGGAGAGAGAGTGAGGGAGAGATTATAATGTGTAAATTCCAAATAAATCCAATAGTGGGTTAGGTGGAAGGTTAGGTTATGACAAGTGTACTTGAGTTGACATTGTACTTGATTGATGGCATTGGGAATTGAACCATGATTGATTGATTTGACACTTGATTGATTGATGTGACATCTGATTTGACTTGCCTCGATTTGCGTGCCAGATGCACCGATCGGGTCCCAAGCGCGAACGAATTTTGGACTGGATTTGGTGTCGGTCCATCGATTCTATTCTCAAAAATCCTAATTTCTCTAATTCTAAGGTCTGAGCATTTACCGGGGGCATTTCGGTAATTTTCCTTTCACGTCTTGCTTCTCGACGTGCACCGGCTGTCTGACCCTCAGTCGACATTTCTGAAACTGATTTCATTTCTTCATTGTGTTTATCCTACTAATTCGATTGTCCAATGTCGGACTTCATTTTGTGGTCAATTTCATTATATACCGACTCTGTCTCAGTCTCAGACCAACGGGCGGCTGATTGGGAAAAATTCCCAGATAGCCTTTCCCCTTCGGTTGGTCATCTCAGGGTAGCTAATCCTGAGTGAGCGTCGACCAGAGTGTATTAACGAAGCATTTCCATTCATTTAGAAATCCCGACAAATGGGTCGAATTTTCAGACTGTCACAATTCTTCCCTTCTTATAAAAATTTCGTCCTCGAAATTTACAGTCTATAAGTTCCTACTCCAAAATCAAAATTACACTCACTCATTCAAACAGATGGGGGTATTTCTTCTTCATCTCGTCTTCGCTTTCCCATGTAGCTCCTTCGGTTCCATGGTGTTCCCAGATGACCTTGACCAGGGGAATCGTCTTGTTCCTGAGTACTTGCTCCTTACGATCTTCAATCCTTACCGGCCTTTCCACGTAAGAGACGCGGTCATCCACTTCAATGACTTCATGATCGAGTATATGGCCAGGATCCGGCTCATACTTCCTCAGCATCGACACATGAAACACATTGTGAATCTGCGACAAGTTCGGCGGCAGTGCCAGACGATAAGCCAGTGTCCCGATCTTCTCCAAAATCTCGAATGGCCCAACGAATCTGGGACTCAGCTTACCCTTCTTGCCAAACCGAGATAGTCCTCGCATCGGCGACACCTTCAGAAAGACGTGATCTCCCACTTGGAATTCCAATGGCTTACGTCTCTTGTCTGCATAACTCTTCTGTCTACTCTGGGCGGTCCTCAGTCTATCTCTGATCACCTTGACTGCCTCTATTGACCGTTGAACCAACTCTGGGCCTGTTATACTTTTCTCGCCAACTTCCTCCCAGCAGATTGGTGTCCTGCAGGCCCTTCCATACAACGCTTCAAATGGTGCCATCTGAATGCTCTGTTGGTAACTGTTGTTGTAGGCGAATTCTACCAAGTGTAACTGCTCCTCCCAGCCACCTTTGAAGTCTATTACACACGCTCTCAGCATATCCTCCAGAGTCTGTATAGTCCTTTCCGACTGTCCATCGGTCTGAGGGTGGTAAGCTGTACTGAACCTCAACTCTGTCCCTAGAGCACCCTGCAGACTCTTCCAGAATGTGGCTGTGAAACGAGGATCTCTGTCTGATACAATGCTTACTGGCACCCATGCAGTCTCACGACCTGCCTCACGTATAATTCAGCCAGTTTCTCCAATGTGGAATCCTTTCGCACTGCAATGAAATGCGCAGACTTAGTTAATCGGTCCACTATTACCCAGATCGAGTCATTTCCTCTCTGACTTCTTGGCAGTCCCGTCACGAAATCCATGGTGATATGCTCCCACTTCCACTCGGGGATCTCCAATGGTTGCAGCAATCCTCCGGGCTTGCAATGTTGTGCCTTCACTTGCTGACATGTCAAGCACTTGGCTACATGTCTAGCCACATCCACCTTCATTCCATTCCACCAGTAGTGCTGACGTAGGTTCTGGTACATCTTCGTGCTACCAGGGTGAATACTATAATTGCTCCTGTGAGCCTCAGCCAAGATCCTTTCCTTTAGCTCTTCGTCATTCGGCACACACAGTCGCCCTTTAAACTTTACTATCCCGTCTTCAGTCACCTTGAAATCATCTTTCCTCTCTTCGGCATTCATCATCACGATCTTCTGGATATCAGGGTCCGTGGACTGTAATCCCTTGATCTTCAGTTGAATCTCTGGCTCAATCTGCAGAGCAGCCATTAGGCTTGAGAGACTTCCTACCTCAACCTTGAATTCAGAGTCTCTGATTTCTTCTAGCAGCGTCCATTCCTTTACCATCATATGCGCGATGCTCGACTTTCGGCTCAGAGCATCCGCCACCTTATTCGCCTTTCCCGGATGGTACAGGATGTCGCAGTCATAGTCTTTCAGCAGCTCCATCCATCGGCGCTGTCTCATGTTCAGCTCCTTCTGCGAAAACAAGTACTTCAGGCTCTGGTGATCTGTATAAATCTGGAACTTCTCTCCTACCAGATAGTGTCTCCAGATCTTCAACGCAAAAATTATAGCAGCCAATTCCAAGTCGTGCGTCGGATAATTCATCTCATGTGGCCTCAGCTGTCGAGATGCATACGCCACTACTCGTCCATGCTGCATTAGAACACATCCCAGACCTCTTAGCGAAGCATCGCTGTAAATCTCAAATCCCCCAGGTCCGGATGGGATGGTCAATACTGGCGCGGAAGTTAGTCGATCCTTTAGCTCCTGAAAACTTTCCTCGCACTTCGCGGTCCATTCAAACTTCGACTCCTTCTTCAGCAATCTTGTCATTGGGGCAGCTATCGCGGAGAACCTTTCCACGAAGCGTCGGTAATACCCAGCTAATCCCAGGAAGCTTCGCACCTCAGTTACGGTCGTTGGCCTCGGCCATTTCTCCACAGCTTCGATCTTAGCTGGATCTACTGATATTCCTTCGCCAGACACTATATGTCCAAGGAACGCCACTCTATTGAGCCAAAACTCACACTTGCTGAACTTGCGTACAGGGAATGTTCCCTTAGTGTCTGTAGAACGATCCTCAAGTGTTCTTCGTGGTCTTCAGAATTCTTCGAATACACCAATATGTCGTCGATGAAGACTATCACGAATCGATCCAAAAACTCCTTGAATACACGATTCATCATATCCATAAACGCGGCTGGGGCATTTGTCAATCCAAATGGCATGACAGTAAACTCATAATGCCCCTTGATCCTCAACTGGTGGTAGCCTGTCCTTAGGTCTATCTTGGAGAACGTCCTCCTTCTTAATCATCAATTCTTGGCAGAGGATACTTGTTCTTGACTGTTACCCCAATCGAGCTGCGACATACACAGCTCATACGTGCCAACCCTGCGTACGCCTGGCCTACGAGTAGCGACGGCCCAGGATGCACATCGCGGCCAGCTACGCTAGCGCAAAACGACAACAATCTGAAACCTGCGGAAGCGTGCCTTCTACACATGCATACATGCACAAGATATAGGGTAGTATGAAAAGACAAGAACACTTTTACAAAAGGAAACAACATCATATATATATATATATCGAGCGTTAAGTACAGACCCCAAAAGAAAACCTCAACTATGGTCATGACATCTACGCTCTCAAAATCTCCAAAATCAGACAGTACAGTGGGACTCAGTCCTCCTCAGGCTCCTCCTCGGGATCCTCCTCGGGGTCCTCCTCTGGATCCTCCTCGTCAGTGTCCATGGCGTCACCCTCATCGTGGCCGTCAATCTCAGAACGTCCTGGGGACGGCAACTCCTGCAGTGGGTCGGGGTCGATCACCTCGCCACCATACTCAGCTGGCTGCAACAGGATAGGGTCGTCCTCCATAGGGATCGGAGAATCTCTCTGGGGTCCCTCAAAGCCATACAGGCCCTCCCTATACCAGGCCTCGAATCTATGGGGTACAAGGTAGGGTCCACCCTGATCTACTAGTACAGTCGTCACATGCCTATGCCACAGCGTAGCGTGCATATCAAAATGAGGGTGATCTGGGTATCCATCTGCACTGGCAGTCCAAAAAGCATCGGTGGTGCAGCCATCACGGGTGACCTGGATCTGTAAGAAGAAGGGCAACCACCGCCCGTGAGTCGAAACTCAATAAGCTCACCACTAATCCTAGCGTAGGATAGCGTATACTGGTGGGGTCGGTCCTATCCAGGGGACTAGGTTCGCGGTCCAGGGTTCAGCTACTCTCAGTTACCCTCGGTACCAGACCCCAACATGCATAAGCAAACGTGCAATTCATAGCAATACAGTTCATATCATACAGACGGGCACAAGAAACAATCAAACATGATGCCATATGCAAGCTGATACAGGCCTCAACCGGCCATAACGGATCCCAATGGATCATGCCCGTCTATCACTCCAATTCCCATCAGGGCTCACCCAACAGTGCCACTCGGCAAATTTCCTCAACTGCGTATCTGACGCCTTACGTTGGTTTCTCCCTTTTCCCTCCATTTCCCCGC
The DNA here is from genome assembly GCA_019149425.1 of Psidium friedrichsthalianum. Taxonomy (NCBI): domain Eukaryota; kingdom Viridiplantae; phylum Streptophyta; class Magnoliopsida; order Myrtales; family Myrtaceae; genus Psidium; species Psidium friedrichsthalianum. The sequence continues at coordinate 18,642 of JAGVVM010018941.1, read as the reverse complement.
GTAACAACGCCTCTGGGGCACCTTCTCTTGTCACATCTCTGGTGACTCATGCCATGCTCTCAATGTATGCGGGGCCCACATGATTGCAACCAGCAATTCAGACATAGAGCATGCATGCAATGGTATACAAGCACAAGTACAGAGCACATCAAGAAGTCATCAAAGTAATCACGTGCTCGTCAAGCCAAACCATAAGAGATCAAATGCCCCACACACAGTTCCTCGGCCAGACAGGCTCAACAGAATATCTCATACTATTTCTCTGGTTAAACCCATATAATTTGAACCCCATCTTGGCGGACTAGGTAACTCGGCCTAAGCCCAATCGCCCATGTTAGTTCCCTGGGAGTTAGTATCCCGCGATTAATGATTTGGTATTTAATAACCCCTCGGGTGTAGTTGAATTAGGCTTAGCTTGGTTTAAGGCCCATTAGTGGATTCAGGTTCGAATGGGCCTACAGCCCGTTCTAAGTTCCAAGGCCCACAAGGTAGTTAGGTCCACTAGGGTAAGTCGGCCCATTACAGTGTTTTAGCCCATTAGTCAAGTTGGGTTCAATTAGATTCAAGGTCCAATGAAGTGGGTTAGGCCCATTAAGCCAAGTTGGGCCTATTAAATTAAGTTGGGTCCAATTAGTTCTAAGGCCCATTAACCAATCTTAGGCCCATGAATTAATTCTAAGATTAATATAATAATTAGGCCCATTATAAGTATTAAATTCGTGTAGGGCCCAAGCCCATTTTCAAGGACTAGCCTATTAAGCCCAATTAGGTTATTTTAGGCCCAATTGATGTCCTAAGCCCATGTACATTAATGGGCCTCATATTTTAATATTCAAACATAGTTTGGGCCCAATGGATTATCATTTTCGTCCATAAAGGCCCACCATTTCAAATTAGGTCCAATTAGATTTGTTTAGGCCCAATTAGTAGAGAATTAGGTCCCCAAGCCCATTATAACCTTCGGCCCATTCATACACGCCTATTCATCCCAATCAGCCCATAAATATCTTTCAAGGCCCAAATCCATGTCTTCCAAAGGCCCACACGCACGGCCCATCATTATACGCAAGATTAGCCTAAAGCCCACTAGGCTTAATTACACATTTCACCCCTAATCACCTTGTTTAGCTACTAAACACACAACCATTCACATATACAACTAGCCTAAACTAAGATTAGAGGATGAAGCTTACCTAGTGGGCTGGTGGCGGCGGTGACGACGGGAAAGGGACGGACGGCCGGCGGTGCTCACGGCGGCTACAGGAGGACCGAGAGAGAGAGACGGTGAGGTTCGGGTCGGGTTTTAGGGGGCCTCGAGCCACTAAAACAGCAAGGAGGAGGAGGGGGGGGGCTTACCGAGGTGATGCAAGACGAGGCGACGTGGACGGTGCGACGGCGTCGGCGGCGGACGACGACGGGACGCGGGTGGCGGTTCGTGGAGACCGAGGGGAAGGAGAGAGAGAGGGATGGTATGGTCGGTTTCAAGGCCACGAAAATGGAGGAGGAGGGCCAAGGGACCTACCGTGGACGACGGAAGGCGACGGTGGCCGATGGCGACGAGGACGGCGGACGTGGCGCGGCCCGGCGGCGAACGGGAGAGGCCGAGAGGGAGAGGGATTCGGGAGAGGGAGAGGAGAGGGTCGGCCGAAACAAAAATGAGGGAGGAGAGAGAGTGAGGAGAGATTATAATGAGAAAAGCAAATAAGTTTAGTGGGATTAGGTAGAATAGTGACCTTGATGGATTGAATTGACTGATGGATTGCATGGGAAATTGTGCCTTGATTGATGTGATTGATGGATTGATTTGACACTTGCTTGATTGATGTGACATCTGATTTGACTTGCCTCGATTTGCGTGCCAAATGCACCGATCGGGTCCCGAGCGCGAACGGATTTTGGACTGGATTTGGTGTCGGTCCATCAATTCTATTCTCAAAAATCCTAATTTATCTAATTCTAAGGACTGAGCATTTACCGGGGGCATTTCGGTAATTTTCCTTTCACGTCTTGCTTCTCGACGTGCACCGGCTGTCTGACCTTCAGTCGACATTTCTGAAACTGATTTCATTTCTTCATTGTGTTTATCCTACTAATTCGATTGTCCAATGTCGGATTTCATTTTGTGGTCAATTTCATTAAATACCGACTCTGTCTCAGTCTCAGACCAACGGGCGGCTGATTGGGAAAAATTCCCAGATAGCCTTTCCCCTTCGGTTGGTCATCTCAGGGTAGCTAATCCTGAGTGAGCGTCGACTAGAGTGTATTAACGAAGCATTTCCATTCATTTAGAAATCTGACAATTGGGTCGAATTTTCAGACTGTCACAATTCTTCCCTCCTTATAAAAATTTCGTCCTCGAAATTTACAATCTACATGTCCTCACTCCAAAATCAAAATTACATAGGACTATTCAAACAAGTGCGGGTATTTTCTCTTCATCTCGTCTTCACTTTCCCAAGTGGCTCCTTCAGTCCATGGTGCTCCCAGATGACTTTGACCAAAGGGATCGTCTTGTTCCTGAGCACTTGCTCCTTACGATCTTCAATCCTACTGGCCTTTCCACGTACGAGACGCGGTCATCCACTTCAATGACTTCATGATCGAGTATATGGCCAGGATCTGGCTCATACTTCCTCAGCATCGATACATGAAACACGTTGTGAATCTGCGACAAATTCGGCGGCAGTGCTAGACGATAAGCCAGTGTCCCGATCTTCTCCAGAATCTCGAATGGCCCAACGAATCTTGGACTTAGCTTTCCCTTCTTGCCAAACCGAGATAATCCTCGCATCGGCGACACCTTCAGAAAGACATGATCTCCAACTTGAATTCCAATGGCTTACGTCTCTTGTCTGCATAACTCTTCTGTCTACTCTGGGCGGTCCTCAGTCTGTCTCTGATCACCTTGACTGCCTCTACTGACTGTTGAACCAACTCTGGGCCTGTTATGCTTTCTCGCCAACTTCATCCCAGCAGATCGGTGTTCTGCAGGCCCTTCCATACAACGCTTCAAACGGTGCCATCTTGATACTCTGCTGGTAACTGTTGTTGTAGGCGAATTCTACCAAGTGTAACTTCTCTTCCAGCCACCTTTGAAGTCTATGACACACGCTCTCAGCATGTCCTCCAAGCGTTTGTATGGTCCTTTCCGACTGACCATCAGTCTGAGGGTGATAGGCTGTACTGAATCTTAACTCTGTCCCAGAGCACCTTGCAGACTCTTCCAAAATGTGGCTGTGAAGCGGGGATCCCTATCCGACACAACGCTTACTGGCACTCCATGCAGTCTTACAATCTGTCTCACGTACAGTTCTGCCAGTTTCTCCAATGTGGAATCCTTTCGTACTGCAATGAAATGCGCGACTTGGTCAATCTGTCCACTATCACCCAGATTGAGTCATTTCCTCTCTGACTTCTCGGCAGTCCCGTCACGAAATCCATGGTGATATGCTCCCACTTCCATTCTGGGATCTCCAATGGTTGCAACAGTCCTCCAGGCTTGCAATGTTGTGCCTTTACTTGTTGACACGTCAAGCACTTGGCTACATGCTTAGCCACATCCACCTTCATTCCGTTCCACCAGTAGTGCTGACGCAGATTCTGGTACATCTTCGTACTTCCAGGGTGGATACTGTATTGCTCCTGTGAGCCTCAGCCAAGATCCTTTCCTTCAGCTCCTCGTCATTCGCACACACAGTCGCCCTTTAAACTTCAATATTCCATCTTCAGTCACCTTGAATTCCTCCTTCCTTTTGTTGCATCCATCGCACGATCTTCTGAATTTCAGGGTCCGTAGGCTGCAATTCTTTGATCTTCAGTTGAATCTCTGGCTCAATCTGTAGAGTAGCCATAGGCTTGAGAGAGTTCCCACCTCCATTTTGAACTCAGAGTCTCTAATTTCCTCCAGCAACGTCCATTCTTTAACCATCATATGCGCGATGCTCGACTTTCGGCTCAGAGCATCCGCCACCTTATTCGCCTTTCCCGGATGGTACAGAATATCACAGTCGTAGTCCTTCAGCAGTTCCATCCATCGGCGCTGCCTCATGTTCAGCTCCTTCTGCGAAAACAAATACTTCAGACTCTGGTGATCCGTGTAAATCTGGAACTTCTCTCCCACCAGGTAATGTCTCCAGATCTTCAACGCAAAAATTATAGCAGCCAACTCCAGGTCGTGCGTTGGATAATTCATTTCATGTGGCCTCAGCTGTCGGGACACATATGCCACAACTCGTCCATGTTGCATTAAGACACATCCTAGACCTCTTAGCGAAGCATCGCTGTAAATCTCAAATCCTCCAGGTCCAGATGGGATGGTTAACACTGGTGCGGAGGTCAATCGATCCTTCAGCTCCTGAAAACTCTCCTCGCACTTTGCATTCCATTCAAACTTCGATTCCTTCTTTAACAATCTTGTCATCAGAGCGGCTATCGCGGAAAACCTTTCCACGAAGCGTCTGTAATATCCAGCTAATCCAAGGAAGCTTCGCACCTCAGTTACGGTCGTTGGCCTCGGCCATTTCTCTACAGCTTCAATCTTAGCTGGATCCACCGATATTCCTTCTCCAGATACGATGTGTCCAAGGAACGCTACTCTGCTCAGCCAGAACTCGCACTTACTAAACTTCGCATACAGTGAGTGTTCCCTTAAGGTCTGTAGAACGTCCTCAAGTGTTCTTCGTGGTCTTCAGATTCTTCGAGTACACCAGGATGTCGTCGATGAAGACTATCACGAATCGATCCAAAAACTCCTTGAACACTCTGTTCATCATATCCATGAACGCGGCTGGGGCATTTGTCAATCCAAATGGCATGACAGTGAACTCGTAATGCCCATATCTTGTCCTAAAGGCAGTCTTCGGTATGTCCTCCTTCTTAATCCTCAGCTGGTGATAGCCTGTCCTTAGGTCTATCTTGGAGAACACACACGCTCCTTCCAGCTGATCAAATAGATCATCGATCCTTGGCAGCGGATACTTGTTCTTAATTGTCACTTGGTTCAGCTGTCGGTAGTCTATACATAGCCTCAACGTCCATCTTCTTCTTAACAAACAGCACCGGAGCTCCCCATGGCGAAGACTGGGGCGGATAAATCCTTTATCCAGCAGCTCTTGCATCTGCACCTTCAGCTCCTTCAGCTCAGAAAGTGCCATCCTATACGGTGCTTTTGAGATTGGCTCAGTTCCAGGTGCCAACTCAATCACAAATTCTACTTCACGCTCTGGTGGCAAACCAGGCAACTCTTGAGGGAATACGTCTGGGTATTCTCTTACTATGGCACATCTTCTAGCTTCACTTCTTGACAGACGAATCGGTCACTGACGCCAAGAATCCTAGGCAACCTTGATCCATCAGCTTGGTCGCTTCTAGGGCCGAAATCCAAGGAATTGAGGTTCCACCTCGGTTCCCCTTAAATTCATATTCAGGGCCATCTACTGGGTTCAGTCTTATTATACTTCTACTGCAGTCAATGACTGCCCATGTTTAACCAACCAATCCATGCCAATAATTACGTCGAAATCATACATGGGCAGTACGGCCAGATCAATCTTCTTCACTCTATCATCCAAAGCTATCTTACACCCCTCACATCCTAACACAACAATTACTTTATCTTCAACGGGGTGGCCACATGCAACTTAACATCCAACGGTCTAACATCTAACCCAGCCAACTCAGCAAAACGTGCAGATACAAACGAATGGGACGCACCAGGATCAAACAAAGCATAGGCGGTGTGATCACAGAGAGAAATGGTACCTGTGATCACCCCTGGCGCGTTCTCAGCATCTTTGCGCGCCACAGCATAGACTCGTCCTTGAGCAGGTGGACGGTTCAGAATTCCTTGCGGAGTAGCCACACCTGCTGTTGCTGCGGTTGAAACTGCGGTCTTGGACCATTCTTCGGACAGTTCCTCAGAATATGTCCCAACTGACCACATTTGAAGCATCCCCCAGTCTTCTTTCGGGCAGGATTGTTCCCATGCCTCCTGCCACAGTCGCGGCAGTTCTGACTCCCGGGGTGCGATGGTTTCCCCAGAGTCCTTCTCGCAGGTGGGACGAACCTGCGGGTGTCCCTCATTGGCTTCTTGCCGAAATCTTCAGAAGTTCCTACTTGGCGCAAGCCGCGATCCTGATGCGGCAGCCTCTCCTGCAAGTCTCGCTCTATTGCTAGCTCGCTCGTACATCTCATTATAATCTCTCAGCCCAGTGGCGATCAACATGCTCTTTAACTCAGGTCTCAGACCTTCCCTGAATCTTCTGGCCTTGTCCCATGGATCCTCAATCAGCCTACGAGCGAATTTGGATAGCCTTGCAAACTCGCCCTCATATTGGTCCACAGTCATTGCGTCCCTGGCGAAGCCTGATGAATTCTTCCATTTTCCTCTCCTGGGCAGCTTCGGAGAAGTACTTCCCATTGAACGCTGGCAGAAAGCAGCCCAGTTTTGGCCTTATGCATCAGGGAAGACTCGTCCTCGGGTGGCCTTCCACCAGTCGTTTGCAGTGCTTGGAGCTGATAGGTTCGCCAATGAGACCTTTGCTTCATTACGTGCATCCAAGCACGGTAAATGCTTTTTCCAGCCAGCTCGATGCCCTGACGATGCCCAACCCAGGCCACCTATTCGCCACCTCAACTAGAAGCCTGCCAGGAGCCGCTCCTTGAACGGGTCTCTGCCCGGCGACCACTCCCCGCCCTCATCATTTCTTGGTGCGAACAGGTCCTAAGTACCCACAGCCAGAGAGAATCCCGTTCCACGTGTCCCATACCACGCTTCATCACAATTTTTAGACGTCCCGTCAGACCTGTCCCAATACCAGGCTGACGGTTACCCAGCCCAATAAAATATGATGTATGCGCTTTCAAACCCCAACAGCTTCATTTTAAATTGATTTCATTTTAAACCATTTTCCTTCGATGCAGAACTATGGCAATGCATGATGGTCAAGCACGCGCACGACAGCCGACTAGGCATACAAACACAAGCAGTACTACCAGTAACTTGTCATCAGTAAACAGCACTCAAGCACCCCAACTCACGGGTTCAGCTTTAGAACCTTACCTCAGGTCCTGACGCATCTGCCCAGATTAGTTTAAAAATCATAGTCCATAGTCGTACCAGACTAATCATCTAACTCTGCAAGCACATGCGCCAATCAATTCATGCATTCTATGTCACGCCCCGAACCCCAATCGAGCCAGCGACATCCATGCTCAGATCGTAACGAACCATGCGTACGCCTGGCCTAACGAGTAGGACGGGCCCCAGGATGCACATCGCGGCCAAGCTACGCTAGCGCAAAACGACAACAATCTGAAACCTACGGAAGCGTGCCTTCTACACATGCATACATACACAAGATAGTAGGGTAGTACGGAAGGACAAGAACACTTTGCAAAAGGTAATACAAAGTCATATATTACACAGAGCGTTAAGTACAGACCAAAAGAAAACCTCATCTATGGTCATGCTATCTACGCTCTCAAAATCTAGACCAGTAACAGCGGGACTCAGTCCCCTCAAGCTCCTCCTCGGGATCCTCCTCGGGTCCTCCTCTGGATCCTCCTCGTCTGTATCCATGGCGTCACCCTCCTCGTGACCATCGACCTCAGAAACGTCCTGGGGAAGGCAACTCCTGCAGTGGGTCGGGGTTGATCACCTCGCCACCATACTCGGCTGGCTTTGCAACAAGATCGGGGTCGTCCTCCATGGGAATCGGGGAATCTCTCTGAGGTCCCTCAAAGCCATACAGGCCCTCCCTATACCAGGCCTCGTATCTATGGGGTACAAGGTAGGGTCACTTCTGATCTACTCATACATCGTCACATGCCTATGCCACAACGTGGCGTGCATATCAAAATGGAGGGTGATCTGGGTATCCATCTGTACTGGCAGTCCAAAGAGCATAGGTGGTGCAGCCATCATGGGTGACCTGGATCTGTAGAATAAAGGGCAACCACCGCCCATGAGTCGAAACTCAATAAGCTTACCACTAATCCTAAACGTAGGGTAGCGTATATTAGTGAGGTCGGTCCTATTCAGTGGACTAGGTTCGCGATCCAGGGTTCCAACACTCTCAGTCCCCTCGGTACCAGATCCCGACATAAACAAACGTGCGATTTCATAGCAATACAGTTCACATCATACAGACGGGCACAAGAGATGTCAATCAGATGCCATATGCAATGTTACAGGCCTCAACCGGCCATGTCGAATCCCTGTGGATCATACTCAGGCCTCAACCGGCCATAACGGATCCCAATGGATCATGCCCGTCTATCACTCCAAATCCCATCAGGGCTCACCCAACAGTGCCATTCGGCCATTTCCTCAACTGCGTATCTGACGCCTTACGTTGGTTTCTCCCTTTTCCCTCCATTTCCCCGCGTATCAACGCCTCTGGGGCACATTCTCTTGTCACAACTCTGGTGACGCATGCCATGCTCTCAATGAATGCGGGGCCCACATGATTGCAACCAGCAATTTAAACATAGAGCATGCATGCAATGTTATATGAGCGCAAATACAGAACACGACAAGAAATCATCTAGGCAATCACGTGCTCCTCGAGCTCAAACTATACGAGATTCAAAGGCCCCACGCACAATTTCTCAGCCAGACAGGCTCGATAGAATATCACGTATTAACTCTCGGGTCAAACCCATAACAAATGGAACCTCATCTTAGCGGGCTCGATAACTCGGCCTAAGCCCAATCACCCATGTTAGTCCCCTGGGAGTTAGTAACCCATGACTAATAATTCAGTGATTTAACAATCCCTCGGGTGTGGTTGAATTAGGCTTAGCTTGGTTTAAGGCCCGATTAGTAAGTTTAAGTACAGTTGGGCCTAAAGCCCATTCTTGGGTCCAAGGCCCATAAGGGAAATTAGGTCTAGCAAGGTAAGTCGGGCCACTACGGTGTTTTAAGCCCATTAGTCAAGTTGGGCCCATTAAGATTAAGGTTAAATGAAGTGGGTTAGGCCCATTAGACCAAGATGGGCTTACTAAATTAAGTCGGGCCCAATTAGTATCTAAGGCCCATTAACCAAATTTAGGCCCATGAATAAATTTTAAAGTCAATTATATAATTCAAGCCCATTATTATTAAATTTTCGTGTAGGGCCCAAGCCCATTTTCAAAAGTTAGTCAAATAGGCCCAATTAGCCCATTTTAGGCCCATTTAGTCATCCTTGGCCCATGTACATTATTGGGCCTCACATTTTAATATTCAAGATTATAATTTGGGCCCAATTAATGCCCATTTTCGTCCATATAAGTCCCATTATCCAAATTGGGTTCAATTAGACTTGTTTAGGCCCAATTAGCATAAAATTAGAACCCCAAGCCCATTAGTTTGCTTAGGCCCAATAATCCACACGCCCATTTCACTAATCACAGCCCAAACATATAATTTCAAGGCCCAAATCCCCTCCCCAAATGGCCCACACGCACGGCCCAACACCAAACCCGAATGGCCTAAGCCCAATTAGCCTAATTACTCACATTACACATAAATCACCATAATTAACCACTAACACAACAAACCACACATTTATACAACTAGCCTAGGTCAAGATTAGAGGTGGGGCTTACCTAGAGGGGTCGGTGATGGCGGCTGGTCGGCGGAGACGACGGAATGAGGACGGACGGCCGGCGGTGGGGACGAGGCCGTGAGCAGCCAAGGACAAAGCCAGGGCGGCGGCTGGACGGCATCGGGACGGGCGGAGGCCGGGCGATGGTCTCGGGCGGCGCTAGTGCAAACCGAGAGAGAGAGATGGAGAATGAGGTCGGGTCAGCATCAAAGGGCTCTCATGGCCATGGATGAAGAGATGAGGGGTTGAGGGACTTACCGTGGCGACGGGAGGGCCGACGGTGGCCGAGGACGACGGCGACTTCGGGCGGCTCACGGTGGCGACGGGCGGACGGGAGAGGCCGAGAGGGAGAGCTCACGAAAGGGAGAGGGAAGGGAGGATGTGGCCGGCCGAAAATGAGCAAGGGAGGAGAGAGAGAGAGTTTATAACACATATGGGACAAATAAAGATTATAGTGGAGTGGTTAGAGGGGTTTGTAATGTGAAATGAGAGTGATTGATTTGCCTTGGGAATTGAACCATGACATGATTGATTTGATTGATTGATGGACAAGACACTTGATTGATTGATGTGACATCTGATTTGACTTGCCTCGATTTGCGTGCCAAATGTACCGATCGGGTCCTGAGCGCGAATGAATTTTGGACTGGATTTGGTGTCGGTCTATCGAATCTACTCTCAAAAATCCTAATTAGTCTCATTCTAAGGACTGAGCATTTACCGGGGGCATTTCGGTAATTTTCCATTCACGTCTTGCTTCTCGACGTGCACCGGCTGTCTGACTTTCAGTCAACATTTCTGAAACCGATTTCATTTCTTCATTGCTTTCATCTTACTAATTCGATTGTCCATCGTCGAATTTCATTTTGTGGTCAATTTCATTAAATACCGACCCTGTCTCAGTCTCAGACCAACGGGCGGCTGATTGGGAAAAATTCCAGATAGCCTTTCCCCTTCGGTTGGTCATCCCAGGGTAGCTAATCCTGAGTGAGCGTCGACCAGAGTGTATTAACGAAGCATTTCCATTCGTTTAGAAATTTCGACAAATGGGTCGAATTTTCAGACTGTCACACGGTCCGTCGCGGTTGAGGACGGCGGACGACGACGGGAGGGGCGAACGGCAAGCTTGAACCGAGAGAGAAAGAGAGGAAATGAGGTCGGGTCATGGTCCTAGAGAGCTTCATGGCCACGAAAATGAGATGAGGAAGGGTCAAGGAGGCTTACCACGTGAAGAAGGATGCGTGATGGTGGCGGTGGAGCGGACGGACGGCGTTGTGGGCGGGGCCGAATGAAGAACCAAGAGGAAGATGAAGAAGATGATGAAGAAGAAGAGAGGGAGGAGAGGTGAGGAGAGAGAGAGAGAGAGATTATAATGGAATATAGGAAAAATAAAAAATAGTTGATAGTGGAGTAGGTGGAGTGAATAGTGTAGTTGATGTGTACTTGATGGGACATGAAGAGACTTGATGTGATCTTGAAAGGATGGATGTGATTGTCTTGAAAAATTGTGCCACTTGATGTGATTGATGGGATTAATGGGACGTTGATTGATTTGACACTTGATTTGACTTGCCTCGATTTGCGTGCCAAATGCACCGATCGGGTCCCGAGCGCGAACGAACTCCAGACTGGATTTGGTTTCGTTCTATCGTATTCACTCTCAAATAATCCTATTTGGTCTAATTCTAAGGACTGAGCATTTACCGGGGGCATTTCGGTAAATTTTCCATTCACGTCTTGCTTCTCGACGTGCACCGGCTGTCTGCCCTTCGGGCGGCATTTCTGAACCTAAATCCATTTCTCCATTGTGATTATCTTAGTAATTCGATTGTCCATTGTCGGATTTCATTTCGTGGGAAAATTCATTAAACACCGACTCCGTCGAAACCCCAGACCAACGGGCGGCTGTTTGGGAAAATTTCCCAGGTAGCCATTCCCTTTTGGTTAGTCATCTCAAAGTGGCCAACTTTGAGTGAGAATCAATCGGAGCGCATTTATGAAATATATCCATTCATTCCGAAATCCCGATAACTGGATCGAATTTTCAGACTGTCACATCCGGGGTGGATACTGTAATTGCTCCTGTGAGCCTCTGACAAAATCCTTTCCTTTAACTCCTCGTCGTTTGGCAGACACAGGCGTCCTTTGAATTTTAATATCCCGTCTTCCGTCACTTTGAATTCTTCCTTCCTTTCCTTTGCATCCATCACCACGATCTTCTGAATGTCAGGGTCTGTAGACTGCAGCTCCTTAATCTTCAATTGAATCTCTGGTTCAATCTGTAGAGTAGCCATCAAGCTTGAGAGGCTTCCTACCTCAACCTTAAACTCGGAGTTTTCTGACTTCTTCTAGCAGCGTCCATTCCCTTACCATCATGTGCGCGACGCTCGACTTCCGGTTCAGAGCATCAGCCACCTTATTCGCCTTTCCTGGATGGTACAGGATATCACAGTCGTAGTCCTTCAGCAGTTCCATCCATCGACGCTGCCTCATGTTCAGCTCCTTTTGTGAGAACAAATATTTCAGACTCTGGTGATCCGTGTAGATCTGGAATTTCTCTCCCACCAGATAGTGCCTCCAAATTTTCAATGCAAAAACGATCGCAGCCAATTCCAGGACATGCGTCGGGTAGTTCGTCTCGTGTGGTCTCAACTGTCGAGACGCATAAGCCACTACTTGTCCATACTGCATCAGGACGCATCCCAGACCTCTTAGTGAAGCATCGCTGTAAATCTCGAATCCTCCAGGTCCTGACGGGATGGTCAACACTGGCGTGGAAGTTAGTCGATCCTTTAGTTCCTGAAAGCTCTCTTCGCATCTCGCAGTCCACTCGAACTTCGTCTCTTTCTTCAACAACTTCGTCATTAGAGTGGCTATCGCGGAAATCTTTCCACGAAGCGTCTGTAATATCCAGCCAGTCCGAGGAAACTTCGCACCTCAGTCACGGTCGTTGGCCTCGGCCATTTCTCTACAGCTTCGATCTTTGCTGGATCTACTGATATTCCTTCGCCAGACACTATATGTCCAAGGAACGCCACTTTTGGGCCAAAACTCGCACTTGCTGAACTTGGCGTACAGGGAGTGCTCCCTTAGTGTCTGTAGAACAGTCCTCAAGTGTTCTTCGTGGTCTTCAGAATTCTTCGAGTACACCAGGATGTCGTCGATGAAGACTATCACGAATTGATCCAAAAACTCCTTGAACACTCGTTCATCATGTCCATAAACGCGGCTGGGGCATTCGTCAATCCAAATGGCATGACTGTGAACTCGTAGTGCCCATACCTCGTCCTAAAGGCAGTCTTCGGGATATCCTCCTTCTTGATCCTCAACTGGTGATAGCCTGTCCTTAGGTCTATCTTGGAGAACACGCACGCTCCTCTAGTTGATCAAACAAATCATCAATCCTTGGCAGAGGGTACTTGTTCTTGACCGTCACTTGGTTCAGCTGTCTGTAATCTATACACAGCCTTAATGATCCATCCTTCTTTTTAACGAATAGCACCGGAGCTCCCCATGGCGAAGCACTGGGGCGTATAAAGCCTTTATCCAGCAGCTCTTGCATCTGCACTTTCAATTCCTTCAACTCAGATAGTGCATCCTATATGGTGCTTTTGAGATTGGTTCGGTTCAGGTGCCAACTCAATTATGAATTCTACTTCGCGCTCCGGTGGCAAGCCAAGCAACTCCTGAGGGAATAATATCCGGGTAATCCCTTACTACAGGCACTTCTTCTAACTTCACTTCTTGAGCGACGAATCCGCTACTGATGCCAAAAATCCTAGGCAACCTTGGTCCATCAACTTGTCGCTTCCAACGACGAGATCCAAGGGATCGACGTCCCCCCTCGATTCCCCATAAATTCATACCCAGGGTGGCCTACTGGGTTAAGTCGAATTACACTTCTACTGCAGTCAATAACTGCCCCATGTCTAACTAACCAGTCCATGCCAACTATTACATCGAAATCATACATAGGCAGGACAGCTAAATCAATTTCCTCCACTCTGTTGCCCAAGGCTATCTCGCACCCCTTACACCCTAACAGATAATCACTCTATCTTTCAACGGGGTGGTCACATGCAAAGTCACATACCCATGGGTCTAACATCTAATCCAGCCAATTCAGCAAAACGTGCAGATATGAAGAAATGTGACGCTCCAGGATCAAAAGGCATACGCAGCATGACCACAGAGAGAAACGGTACCTGTGATCACCCCTGGCGCGTTCTCAGCATCCTTGCGCGCTACTGCGTAGACTCGTCCCTGAGCAGCGGACGTTCAGGTTCACTTGAGGAGCGGTCACAGTCTGCGGCTGCTGCTGCTGGAACTGCGGTCCCGGCCTCTCTTCGGGCAGTTCCTCAAGAGGTGTCCCAACTGTCCGCACCAAAACACCCTCCAGTCTTCTTTGGGCAGGGGTTGTTTCATGCCTCCTGCCACAGTCACGGCAGTTCTGACTCCCAGAGTGAGGTGGCTTTCCCAGGGTTCTTCTCGCAGTGGAACGAACCTGCGTTGTCCCTCATTGGCTTCTTGCCAAAGTTCTGAAGTCCCTACTTGGCGTAAACCGCGATCCTGACGCGGCAGCCTTCTCCTGCAGGTCTCGCTCTATTGCCAGGGCTCGCTCATACATTTCGTTATAATCCCTCAGCCACTAGCGATCAGCATGCTCTTCAGTTCAGGCCTCAGTCCTTCTCTAAACCTTTGGCCTTGTCCCACGGGTCCTCGATCAGTCTCCTAGCAAATTTAGACAATCTGGCGAACTCGCCCTCATACTGATCGACAGTCATCTGTCCCTGCCTGAGCCTTATGAATTCCTCCATCTTTCTCTCTTGAGCTGCCTCAGAGAAATACTTTCCATTATAGGCTGCACAAAAAGCAGCCCAGTTTGGCCTCATGTCATCAGGAAAGACTCGTCCTCGGGTGGCCTTCCACCAGTCGTCAGCTGTGCCCTGTAGCTGATAGGTCGCCAGTGAAACTTTTTCCTCATCAGTGCATCCAAGCACGTGAACGCCTTCTCTAGCTGCTCGATCCACAAGGCAGCTACCTCAGGTCCTCCACTACCGTCAAACTTCGACGGTTGCAGCTTCAAGAACTGCTCCACAATATGATGGGTCTGACGTCCTCCATTACCATGCCGTTGTCCCCATGGGCTCCAGTGCAGCGGCCAAGGCGGCCTCAGCTGCTGGGGCAACAGTGGCAGCTCTCTCAGCGACTTGCCTACCCATCAAGTTGCTCACTTCAGTCAGACCCTCATCATTTCTTCAATTCTCGGGTCTCCTTCAGGGTGCAGGAGCCCTTGAACTCGATGCACCAGCACTGGGTCTTCTGCCCCTATTGCTCATCCTCTTCAACACTTCTCACCTAAACCAAATAGAATTCCATTCAGGAATTTGGAATCCTAAGACTAACAACCAAGCTTTCGCCTACTGTCGCGTCCACTGACATGATTATGCATGTAAAGTTGCTGCAGCTTTTAATGCAATGGACTCGGTAGACACCTAGACTCACCCTGACGATGCCTAACCCAGGCCACTCTGTTCGCCACCTCAACTAGAAGCCTGCCGGGAGCCGCTCCTTGATCGGGTCTCTCTGCCCCGGACCACATTCCCCGCCCTCATCATTTCTGGTGCGAACAGTTGTCCTAAGTCATTCACCTCCAAAGAGAGCCCCATTCCACGTGTCCCATACCACGCTTCATCACGGTTTGTAGGCGTCCCGTCAGACCTGTCCCATACCAGGCTGACGGTACCCAGCCACAAAAAAACGTGTGTGGTTCATGCATGCACTTTTCAAATCCAAAAAGCCTTCATTTCAAATCGATTCGTTTTAAACCATTTTGCTTTCAATGCAGAAATCGTGCAATGCATGATGGTCAAGCAGCGCGCGACAGCCGACTAGGCATACAATCACAAACAACAAAACTAGCATCTAGTCAATTAGCAACCAGCACTCAAGCACCCTACTCATGGGGCTATGTTTTAGAACCTTACCTCAGGTCCTGACGCATCTGCGTGTTAGTTGAACACACCATAGTCCTATGGCTATGCTAGGCTAACTATCTAACTCTGCAAACACATGCGCCAATCAGTTCATGCATTCTACCCTTCCTAATCCTAAGGTCTAGGGTCTGTCTATCTAACTACCCCAAAATCATCAGCCTTATCACCCAATTCCTCGAACGGTCTCGTATCGAGCTGACCTTGCTCTGATACACTCGAGAACGGGGATGTCGCCCCGAACCCCATTCGGGCGCGCGACATCCCTCGGTTCAGTGCGAACACCTCTGCGTGCGCCTGGCCTACAAATCTAGCGACGGCCCAGGATGCACATCGCGGCCAGACGACGCTACGATCTAACGCCAAAACTGAAACCTGCGGAAGCGTGCCTTCTATCCTACACCATACACACGAAAATGGGGTAGTACACAAAGGGAGGAATACACAATACAAAGCATCATATCATAACAATTAAAAAGCGTTAGGTACAGACCCCAAAAGAAATACACACTATGGTCAAAAGGCCCTACGCTCTGACGACCTAGACTCGACGTCTGATGCGGTCACTCCTGCGGCTCCTCCTCAGGGTCGTAGTCTGCCCACGGGTCGTCCTCCTCTCTGGGTCGGTCTCCATGTCCTCGCCCTCCTCGTGGCCATCGACCTCCATGCGGCCTGGGGATGGCAGCTCTGCCAACGGGTCAGGGTCCACCACCTCTCCTCCATAAGAGAGAGAGTGGAGAAGTCCAGGGTCATCCTCCATGGGCACGGGGGCGTCGCGGTGAGGTCCCTCAAAGACCAAACATGCCCTCTCTCATCCAAGCCTCAAACCTATGGGGTACAAAATGGGGGTCACCTAATCTACCCAGATGGTAGTCAGTCGTCGCTCCCAGAGGACAGCGTCCTCATCCACGTGCTGGGTAATCTCGGTCTCAATCTGCACGGGCAGTCCAAAAAGTACAGGGGGCTCGCCATCACTAGCGACTGGATCTGAAAATAAGCAACCACCGCCAGTGAGTCGGAGACTCAGCAAGCTCACCACTAAACCTAGCGTAGGATAGGGTATACAAGTGAGTCGGTCCTATCCAATGGACTAAGGTTTCTGTCATCTAGCTCGGGTACTCTCACTCGTTAACGGAACCACACCCCAAGCAGGAACAGCTAGACTACACATGTATATACATCATGCATATCATAATATGGAACATGCAATCGACGACAGACATGGCAGTACACACAAATGCGAATCGGATGCATGATGACAGTTTGTAGCAAGGTATCCCAATGGATCCTGCTCACTTATCGCTCCAATTCCCCATCAGGGCTCATCCAACATTGCCACTCGGTAATGCCTCACTGCGTTTGTTACGCCTTACGTTGGGCCACCCTTTATCCCTCCATTTCCCCGCGTAATAACGCCTCAGGGGCCCATCCAACATGTCACACCTCCAGGTGACTCATGCCATGCTCATAGTACATGATGCGCAGACAGTTGCACGATGCATCGATCACAGAGCAAGCAATTGCATAGATCTCACAAGCAACGAGGCATATCATCATAACAATTGACGATCGGTCGACACCCATAACTCATCGGGTTTAAGTTGCAAATAGACCTGGTACACTTGCACAAAGTTTCACGGTCCACTGGTTCAATTCGGTACCTCACGTATTTATGGCCTATAACTCGTATTCTTAGAACTGGCCCGTCAAGATCAGTTGGGCCATCATGGTATAAAGCCCATTGAGATAGGCTAGGCCCATTAAGTAAATAGCCCGTAGGTAAGTGGCCCCAATTAATTTAAGTTAGGCCCATTTGGGTCTAAGGCCCATTCACTATTCATAAGCCCATAAACTTAATTATGAATAATTAAAAAAGTTCAAAGCCCATTACTATTACAAATTTCGGTAGGGCCAAGCCCATATATTGAAAGTAAGTTTAAGAGGCCCATTATAGCCCTTTGGGCCCAAGTCAAGTTCCTAGGCCCATGTGCGTGTATACAGGGCCCTAAAATTCCGGTCCAAGACTTGTAGGCGTTAAAAGCCAATTATATATTACAGATTTCGTCCAACAGGAGGCCCTTGCCAGAGACTTGTTGGGCCCATGAGTCCTATTTTGGCCCAATAGCTTAGAATTAGACCCCCCTAAGCCCATTAGCTTGCTTTGGCTATTATACACACGCCTATCTCACCATTCCAGCCCACTATAAAGCATTTCATGCCCATTCGAAATAATACAGCCCATACGTTTGGCCTCTTAGGTAAGTCAACATTTAATCTCCGTGTGTCAGTGATGCCATAAACTATCCGTAATTACTCATACTACTGCCACTTATTAGACCTCTACCACATCAAGCCACAAGTATTCACATGCCATGGGTTAGGATTAGAGGAATGCGCTTACCTATTAGGACCGAGATGGCGCGAGATGGTGGGGACTCGGCCGCGGCCCAAACGGTCCTCGCGGCCTACAAGGAAAACCGGCCTGGTCGGGTCCCATGAGGGCTTCAAGTGCCGCGAAGTGAAGGGAGAGGAGGCTAGGGGGACTACAAGGGTGAGGTGGGCGCTGGTGGTGTCCGTCCGGTGACCGAACAGGCGGCGAACGACGTAGGAGCGTGTGAACGGCGGCCCGGCTGACCGAGAAAGACGAGAGATGGTGAGGTTCGGTTGCGTCTCGATCGAGGGTCACAATGCCACGGACAAACGAGCAGGACGGAAGTTAGTGTGTGTCGTGACATATACGTACAGGACATCCGAATGTGTCTGTAGCGTTAGTTGTATTGACTGAAGACGACGGGGCGACACACGGCGTCACGGGCGGCCGGACGAGCTTGAAACCGAGAGAGAGATAGAGAGAGGTCAGGTCGGTCGGGGCTCATGGTGGCTCCCATGGCCACGACAAGGGCGAAGATGAAGGGTTGAGGGGCCTACCTTTGGCGAGGATGAGGCGGTGGCCGACGTGACGGGACGATGGTCGACAATATGGGGGGCGGGCCGAGCGGCGTTCACGTGGCAGACGAAAGGGGGAGGAACGACCCACGAGAGGGAGAGCGAGACTAAGG
>JAGVVM010018940.1:0-18290 GCA_019149425.1 Psidium friedrichsthalianum | reverse complement strand
AACGCACGCAATCGCCCCTTAAACTTTAATATTCCGTCGTTAGTCACTGGAATTCATCTTTCCCTCTTCTGCATCCATCACCACGATCTTCTGGACATCAGGGTCCGTAGACTGCAGCTCCTAATCCTCAATTGAATCTCAGGTTCGATTTGCGCAGTGTGGCCATCAAACTTGAGAGGCTCCCTACCTCAACCTTGAACTCAGAGTCTCTGATTTCTCTAACAACGTCCATTCCTTTAACATCATATGCGCGATGCTCGACTTCCGGCTCAGAGCATCCCCTACCTTATTCGTCTTTCTGGTGGTACAGGATATCGCAGTCATAGTCTTTCAGCAGTTCCATCCGATCGACGCTGTCTCATGTTCATTCCTTCTGCGAGAACAAATACTTCATTGCTCTGGTGTCTGTATAATCTGGAACTTCTCTCCCACCAGATAATGCCTCCAAATCTCAGTGCGACACGATCGCAGCTAACTCCAGGTCATGCGTCGGATAATTCATTTCGTGCTGCCATCACTGTCAAGACGCATAGCCACTACTCGTCCATGCTGCATTAGAACACAATCCCAGACCTCTTAGCGAAGCATCGCTGTAAATCTCAATCCTCCAGGTCCGGATGGGATGGTTAACACTGGTGCGGAAGTTAGTCGATCATTCAACTCCTGAAACTTTTCCTCGCATTTCGCAGTCCATTCAAACTTCGTCTCTTTCTTCAACAAGCTGTCATCGGTGCGGCTATCGCGGAGACCCTTTCCACGAAGCGTCTGTAATATCCAGCCAGTCCAAGAAAGCTTCGCACCTCAGTCACGGTCGTTGGCCTCGGCCATTTCTCCACAACTTCGATCTTCGCTGGATCTACTGATATCCCTTCGCCAGACACTATATGTCCAAGGAACGCCACTCTTCTGAGCAAAACTCGCACTTGCTGAACTTGGCGTACAGAGAATGCTTCCTTAGTGTCTGTAGAACATCCTCAAGTGTTCCTCGTGGTCTTTAGAGTTCTTCGAGTACACCAGGATGTCGTCGATGAAAACTATCACGACGGATCCAGAAACTCCTTGAACACTCTGTTCATCATTCCATGAATGCGGCTGGGGCATTCGTCAATCCAAATGGCATGACTGTGAACTCGTAGTGCCCATACCTCGTCCTAAAGGCAGTCTTCGGGATATCCTCCTTCTTGATCCTCACTGGTGATAGCCTGTCCTTAGGTCTATCTTGGAGAACATGCACGCTCCTTCTAGTTGATCAAAAAGATCATCATCCTTGGCAGAGGGTACTTGTTCTTGACCGTCACTTGGTTCAGCTGTCTGTAATCTATACACAGCCTTAATCCATCCTTCTTTTTGACGAATAGCACCGGAGCTCCCATGGCGAAGCACTGGGGTATAAAGCCTTTATCCAGCAGCTCTTGCATCTGCACTTCAATTCCTTCAACTCAGATAGTGCCATCCTATATGGTGCTTTTGAGATTGGTTCGGTTCCAGGTGCCAACTCAATTATGAACCTACTTCGCGCTCCGGTGGCAAGCCAAGCAACTCCTGAGGGAATATATCCGGGTAATCCCTTACTACAGGCACTTCCTCTAACTTCACTTCTTGAGCGACGAATCCGTTACTGATGCCAAAAATCCTAGGCAACCTTGGTCCATCAACTTGGTCGCCTTCAACGACGAGATCCAAGGGATCGACGTCCCCCTCGATTCCCCATAAATTCATACCCAGGGTGGCCTACTGGGTTAAGTCGAATTACACTTCTACTGCAGTCAATAACTGCCCCATGTCTAACTAACCAGTCCATGCCAACTATTACATCGAAATCATACATAGGCAGGACAGCTAAATCAATTTCCTTCACTCTGTTGCCCAAGGCTATCTCGCACCCCTTACCCAACATGATAATCACTCTATCTTTCAACGGGGTGGTCACATGCAAAGTCATACCCATGGGTCTAACATCTAATCCAGCCAATTCAGCAAAACGTGCAGATATGAAGGAATGTGACGCTCCAGGATCAAATAAGGCATACGCAGCATGACCACAGAGAGAAACGGTACCTGTGATCACCCCTGGCGCGTTCTCAGCATCCTTGCGCGCTACTGCGTAGACTCGTCCCTGAGCAGGCGGACGGTTCAGGTTCACTTGAGGAGCGGTCACAGTCTGCGGCTGCTGCTGCTGGAACTGCGGTCTCGGGCCTCTCTTCGGGCAGTTCCTCAAGAGGTGTCCCAACTGTCCGCAACCAAAACACCCTCCTGTCTTCTTTGGGCAGGGGTTGTTTCCATGCCTTCTGCCACAGTCACGGCAGTTCTGACTCCCAGAGTGGGTGGCTTTCCCAGGGTTCTTCTCGCAGGTGGAACGAACCTGCGGTGGTCCCTCATTAGCTTCTTGCCAAAGTTCCTGAAGTCCCTACTTGGCGTAAACCGCAATCCTGACGTGGCAGCCTTCTCCTGCAGGTCTCGCTCTATTACCAGGGCTCGCTCATACATTTCGCTATAATCCCTCAGCCCACTAACGATCAGCATGCTCTTCAGTTCAGGCCTCAGTCCTTCTCAACCTTTTGGCCTTGTCCCACGGGTCCTCGATCAGTCTCCTAGCAAATTTAGACAATCTGGCGAACTCGCCCTCATACTGATCGACAGTCATCTGTCCCTGCCTGAGCCTTATGAATCCTCCATCTTTCTCTCTTGAGCTGCCTCAGAGAAATACTTTCCATTATAGGCTGCACAAAAAGCAGCCCAGTTTGGCCTCATGTCATTAGGAAAGACTCGTCCTCGGGTGGCCTTCCACCAGTCGTCAGCTGTGCCCTGTAGCTGATAGGTCGCCAGTGAAACTTTTTCCTCATCAGTACATCCAAGCACTGTGAACGCCTTCTCTAGCTGCTCGATCCACAAGGCAGCTACCTCAAGTACTCCACTACCGTCAAACTTCGACGGTTGCAGCTTCAAGAAACTGCTCCACAATGTGATGGGTCTGACGTCCTCCATTACCATGCCCGTTGTCCCCATGGGCTCCATTTGCAGCGGCCAAGGCGGCCTCAGCTGCTTGGGCAACAGTGGCAGCTCTCTCCGCGACTTGCCTACCCATCAAGTTGCTCACTTCAGTCAGTACCCTCATCATTTCTCAATTCTCGGGTCTCCTTGGTGCAGGAGCCCTTGACTCGATGCACCAGCACTGGGTCTTCTGCCCTATTGCTCATCCTTTCACTACTTCTCACCTAAACCAAATAGAATTCCATTCAGGAATTTGGAATCCTAAGACTAACAACCAAGCTTCGCCTACTGTCGCGTCCACTGACATGATTATGCATGTAAAGTTTGCTGCAGCTTTTAATGCAATTGGACTCGGTAGACACCTAGACTCACCCTGACGATGCCTAACCCAGGCCACTCTGTTCGCCACCTCAACTAGAAGCCTGCCGGGAGCCGCTCCTTGATCGGGTCTCTGCCTCGGCGACCACTCCCCGCCCTCATCATTTCTTGGTGCGAACAGTTGTCCTAAGTCATTCACCTCCAAAGAGAGCCCCATTCCACGTGTCCCATACCACGCTTCATCACGGTTTGTAGGCGTCCCGTCAGACCTGTCCCATACCAGGCTGACGGTACCCAGCCCAATAAACGTGATGGTTCATGCATGCACTTTTCAAATCCAAAGCCTTCATTTCAAATCGATTTCGTTTTAAACCACTTTGCTTTCAATGCAGAAACCATGCAATGCATGATGGTCAAGTAGCGCGCGACAGCCGACTAGGCATACAACCACAAACAACAATAACTAGCATCTAGTCAATTAGCAACCAGCACTCAAGCACCCTACTCATGGGGCTATGTTTTAGAACCTTACCTCAGGTCCTGACGCATCTGCAGGTTAGTTTGAAACACCATAGTCTATGGCTATGCTTGGCTAACTATCTAACTCTGCAAACACATGCGCCAATCAGTTCATGCATTCTACCCTTCCTAATCCTTAGGTCTAGGGTCTGTCTATCTAACTACCCCAAAATCATCAGCCTTATCACTCCAATTCCTCGAACGGTCTCGTATCGAGCTGACCTTGCTCTGATACCACTCGAACGGGGATGTCACGCCCCGAACCCCATTCGAGCGCGCGACATCCCTCGGTTCAGTGCGAACACCTCTGCGTGCGCCTGGCCTACAAATCTAGCGACGTCCCAGGATGCACATCGCGGCCAGACGACGCTACGATCTAACGCCAAAACTGAAACCTGCGGAAGCGTGCCTTCTATCCATACACCATACACACGAAAATGGGGTAGTACACAAAGGAGGAATACACAATACAAAGCATCATATCATAACAATTAAACAAGCGTTAGGTACAGACCCCAAAAGAAATGCACACTATGGTCAAAAGGCCCTACGCTCTGACGACCTAGACTCGACGTCTGATGCGGTCACTCCTGCGGCTCCTCCTCAGGGTCGTAGTCTGCCCACGGGTCGTCCTCCTCTTCTGGGTCGGTCTCCATGTCCTCGCCCTCCTCGTGGCCATCGACCTCCATGCGGCCTGGGGATGGCAGCTCCGCCAAGGGTCAGGGTCCACCACCTCTCCTCCATAAGTAGCAGAGTGGAGAAGTCCAGGGTCATCCTCCATGGGCACGGGGGCGTCGCGGTGAGGTCCCTCAAAACCAAACATGCCCTCTCTCATCCAAGCCTCAAACCTATGGGGTACAAAATGGGGTCACCCTAATCTACCCAGATGGTAGTCAGTCGTCGCTCCCAGAGGACGCGTCCTCATCCACATGCTGGGAAATCTCGGTCTCAATCTGCATGGGCATCCAAAAAGTACAGGGGGCTCGGCCATCACTAGCGACCTGGATCTGAAAATAAGGCAACCACCGCCAGTGAGTCGGAGACTCAGCAAGCTCACCACTAAACCTAACGTAGGATAGGGTATACAAGTGGAGTCGGTCCTATCCAATGGACTAAGGTTTCTGGTCATCTAGCTCGGGTACTCTCACTCATTACGGAAGCCACATCCCAGAGCAGGAACAGCTAGACTACACATGTATATACATCATGCACATCATAATATAATGGAAAGTCGATCGACAGACAATGGCAGTACACACAAATGCGAATCGGATGCACGATACAGTTTGTAGCAAGGTATCCCAATGGATACTGCTCACTTATCGCTCCAATTCCCATCAGGGCTCATCCAACAGTGCCACTCGGTAATGCCTCAACTGCGTTTGTTACGCCTTACGTGGGCCACCCTTTATCCCTCCATTTCCCCGCGTAATAACGCCTCAGGGCCCATCCAACATGTCACACCTCCAGGTGACTCATGCCATGCTCATAGTACATGATGCGCAGACAGTTGCACGATGCATCGATCACAGAGCAAGCAATTGCATAGATCTCACAAGCAACGAGGCATATCATCATGACAATTTGACGATCGGTCGACAACCCATACTCATCGGGTTAAGTTGCAAATAGACCTGGTACATTGCACAAAGTTTCACGGTCCACTGGGTTCAATTCGAGTACCTCACGTATTTATGGCCCTATAACTCGTATTCTTAGAACTGGCCTGTCAAGATCAGTGTGAGCCCATCATGGTATAAAGCCCATTGAGATAGGCTAGGCCCATTAAGGTAAATTAGCCTTGTTAGGTTAAGTTGGGCCCAATTATTAAGTTAGGCCCATTTGGGTCTAAGGCCCATTCACTATTCATAAGCCCATAACTTAATTATGAATAATTAAATAGTTCAAAGCCCATTACTATTACAAATTTCGGGTAGGGCCCAAGCCCATGATTGAAAGTAAGCTTAAGAGGCCCATTATAGCCCATTTGGGCCCAATTCAAGTTCCTAGGCCCATGTGCATTATTGGGCCCTAAAATTTTAAGTCCAAGACCATTGTTAAGGCCCATTTTAATTAGATTTTCGTCCAAAGGAGGCCCATTGCCAAGACTTGGGCCCATGAGTCCTATTTGGCCCAAATAGCTTAGAATTAGACCCCTAAGCCCATTAGCTTGCTTTGGCCTATTATACCACACGCCTATCTCACCCATTCAGCCCATATAAAGCATTTCATGGCCCATTTCGAATAATACCAGCCCATACGTTTGGCCATTAGGTAATCAACATTTAATCTAGGGTCCATTAGCCATAAACTACCATTACTCATACTAATCACCTTTATTCCTCTACCACATCAAGCACACAAGTATTCCACATGCCTGGGCTAGGATTAGAGGATGCGCTTACCTATTAGGACCGAGAATGACGACGAGGATGGTGGAGGACTCCGGCGGCCCAAACGGTCCTCGCGGCCTACAAGGGAAAACCGGGCCTGGTCGGGGTCCATGAGGGCTTCAAGTGCCGCGAAAGTGAAGGGAGAGGAGGCTAGGGGGACTTACCAGGTGAGGTGGGTGCCGGTGGTGGTCGTCGGTGACCGAACGGCGGCGACGACGTAGGCGGGTGAACGGCGGCCCGAGCTGACCGAGAAAGAAGAGAGATGGTGAGGTTCGGTTAGTCTCGATCGAGGGTCACATGGCCACGGAAACGAGAAGGAGGAAGGTTAGGGAAGCTTACCTAGACGGCCGGGAGGACGGCGGTTGCTCGACGACGACGACGGGGCGACAACGGGCGGACGGGCGGCGGACGAGCTTGAACCGAGAGAGAGATAGAGAGAGGTCAGGTCGGTCGGGGCTCATGGTGGCTCCCATGGCCACGACAAGGGCGAGATGAAGGGTTGAGGGGGCCTACCTTGGCGAGGATGAGGCGGTGGCCGACGGTGACGGGACGATGGCGACAATGATGGGGGCAGCCGACGGCGTTCACGGGGCGGACGAAGGGGGAGGAGAAGACCACGAGAGGGAGAGCGAGACAAGGAGACTTCGGCTGAAGCAAGTGAGGGAGAGGAGAGAGAGAGAGAGATTATAATGGGTTTATAAAATCCAACTTAGTGGGAGTAGGTATTAGGGTTTATGATGGATTGAATGACACTTGATTGACTTGATTGATTGCATTGGAACTTGTGCCAAGATTGATTGATGTGATTGATTGATTGATGTGACATCTGATTTGACTTGCCTCGATTTACGTGCCAAATGCACCGATCGGGTCCCGAGCGCGAACGAATTTAAGACTGGGTTTGGTTTCGTTCTATCGTTCTCGCTCTCAAATAACCCTATTTGATCTCATTCTAAGGACTGAGCATTTATCGGGGGCATCTCGGAAATTTTCATTCACGTCTTGCTTCTCGACGTGCATCGGCTGTCTGCCCTTCAGGCGACGTTTCTGAAACTGAATCCATTTCTTCATTGTGTTTATCTTACTGATTCGATTGTCCAATGTCGGGATTTCATTTTGTGGTCAATTTCATTAAATACCGACTCTGTCTCAGTCTCAGACCAACGGGCGGCTGTTTGGGAACATTTCCCAGATAGCCTTTCCCCTTCGGTTAGTCATCCCAGGGTAGCTAATCCTGAGTGATCGTCGACCAGAGTGTACTAATGAAGTGTTTCCATTATTTAGAAATTTCGATAAGTGGGTCGAATTTTCAGACTGTCACATAAGCTGTTAGATCTTTTGGTGCGAGTAAATAGGCTTGAAACCGAGAGAATCAATTAGCACGGTTTAGGTTGATTTGGGCTCGAGGTAGAACGGGCCGACTCATGGGCTCAAAAATCTGTTCGTGGGCATGCAAGTGACTCGTGTGGGCTTTGAGCATGGGTCTTGGGCTTGAAAATGTAGGGCGTGGATAGTCGATGGGCTTGGGAGCTAATTTGGGCCAAAATAGACAAGTTGGGCCTTTTGGGCTTGGGTTGTCTCGTGTAGGCTTGGGCTTGGACGCGGCCTATAAGGCCTAAAAGGCTAGCTTAGAACATGTATAAATAATTAGGATCCAAGTGTGGAGTTGGGCCGAAATCCCAAACGGGCCTAAAGTGGATAAAAGGCCTAAATTGGGCCGAATTAATATTGGGCTTGGGCGTGGACCCTAAGGCCCATTGGGATGACTTGAGTTGGGCTTAAAAGAGTGCTTAGTGGGCCCAAGAGTGTGCCATGGGTTCAAATGAAATTGGGCTTAAATTGGACTAATGGGCCCAATTGGGCTTAAAGCCCAAATCGAACAAAAAATGGGGAATGGGCTTACCTTAGGAAAGCTCAATGGGCTAATTGAGATGAACTTGAATGAAGCCTTGTGAACTCTAGTATTGAAATGGGCCATGAGGCAAGTTGGGCTCAAGTGAGTTGGGCCGAAATCCCAAACGGGCCCAAAGTGGATAAAAAGGGCCTAAATTGGGCCGAATTAATATTGGGCTTGGGCGTGGACCCTAAGGCCCATTGGGATGACTTGAGTTGGGCTTAAAAGAGTGCTTTTAGTCCCAAGAGTGTGCCATGGGTTCAAAATGAAATTGGGCTTAAATTGGACTAATGGGCCCAGTTGGGCTTAAGGCCCAAATTGAACAAAAAATGGGGAAATGGGCTTACCTTAGGAAGCTCAAGGTAATTGAGATGAACTTGAATGAAGCCTTATGAACCCTAGTATTAATGGGCCATGAGGCAAGTTGGGTTCAAGTGAGTTGGGTTCCACTAGATGGCCAGAGGATTGGGGTGAGAATTTATACCGAGATTGGTACAAAGGGGATGCACGAGTAATAGGGGTATAGTACATTAGTGAATTGAGATGGTGTGTCTTGTGGTGCTATGTCGTGCTATATGCGTGTGTTGGTTTACTGATTGAGAATTTATGAATTGTACCCTGTGGCATGTGTGACGCGTCTGGGCTTAGAATGAAATGAACATGGCATGAAATACTGTGTGGAACGGACAAGGGGAGATCGGTCCTGTAAGACGCGGGCGCTTAGGATGTGGAGCGATAAGCGTGCGGCCCAAACGGACCTGGTGGAGGCACGTTGCGCCCTGAGGTGCGAGGCACGGGATAGATGGAGAGATAAGCGTGTCAACCTGAGGCGTACCACACGCGGGTTGGGACACGGGCCTAATGCGTATGAGACGCGGGCTGGACCCGTCTGGGTCACATGTGATTTGTTATCTTGCATTCAGTGCTATGCACTGAATGCAAGATAACAAATCACATGTGACCCAGACGGGTCCAGCCCGCGTCTCATACGCATTAGGCCCGTGTCCCAACCCGCGTGTGGTACGCCTCAGGTTGACACGCTTATCTCTCCAGCTATCCCGTGCCTCGCACCTCAGGGCGCAACGTGCCTCCACCAGGTCCGTTTGGGCCGCACGCTTATCGCTCCACATCCTAAGCGCCTCGCGTCTTACAGGACCGATCTCCCCTTGTCGTTCCACACAGTATTTCATGCCATGTTCATGTTCATTCTAAGCCCAGACGCGTCACACATGCCACAGGGTACAATCATAATTCTCAATCAGTAAACCAACAACGCATATAGCACGACATAGCACCACAAACACACCATCTCAATTCCATAATGTACTATACCCCTATTACTCGTGCATCCCCTTTGTACCAATCTCGGTATAAATTCTCACCCCAATCCTCTGGCCCATCTAGTGGAACCCAACTCACTTGAACCCAACTTGCCTCATGGCCCATTTTTAATACTAGGGTTCATAAGGCTTCATTCAAGTTCATCTCAATTAGCCCATTGAGCTTCCTAAGGTAAGCCCATTTCCCCATTTTTTGTTCAATTTGGGCCTTAAGCCCAACTGGGCCCATTAGTCCAATTTAAGCCCAATTTCATTTTGAACCCATGGCACACTCTTGGGACCACTAAGCACTCTTTTAAGCCCAACTCAAGTCATCCAATGGGCCTTAGGGTCCACGCCCAAGCCCAATATTAATTCGGCCCAATTTAGGCCCTTTTTATCCACTTTGGGCCCGTTTGGGATTTCGGCCCAACTCACTTGAGCCCAACTTGCCTCATGGCCCATTTCAATACTAGAGTTCACAAGGCTTCATTCAAGTTCATCTCAATTAGCCCATTGAGCTTTCTAAGGTAAGCCCATTTCCCCATTTTTTGTTCGATTTGGGCTTTAAGCCCAATTGGGCCCATTAGTCCAATTTAAGCCCAATTTCTTTTGAAACCATGGCACACTCTTGGGCCACTAAGCACTCTTTTAAGCCCAACTCAAGTCTCCCAATGGGCCTTAGGGTCCACGCCCAAGCCCAATATTAATTCGGCCCAATTTAGGCCTTTTTATCCACTTTAGGCCCATTTGGGATTTCGGCCCAACTCCACACTTGGATCCTTAATTATTTATACATGTTCTAAGCTAGCCTTTAGGCCTTATAGGCCGCGTCCAAGCCCAGCCTACACGAGACAACCCAAGCCCAAAAGGCCCACTTGTCTATTTTGGCCCAAAATTAGCTCCCAAGCCATCGACTATCCATGCCCTACATTTTCAAGCCCAAGACCCATGCTCAAAGCCCACACGAGTCACTTGCACGCCCACGAACAGATTTTTGAGCCCATGAGTCGGCCCGTTCTACCTCGAGCCCAAATCAACCTAAACCGTGCTAATTGATTCTCTCGGTTTCAAGCCTATTTACTCGCACCAAAAGATCTAACAGCTTATGTGACAGTCTGAAAATTCGACCCACTTATCGGAATTTCTAAATAAATGGAAACTTCATTAGTACACTCTGGTCGACGATCACTCAGGATAGCTACCCTGGGATGACTAACCGAAGGGGAAAGCTATCTGGGAAATGTTCCCAAACAGCCCCCGTTGGTCTGAGACTGAGACAGAGTCGGTATTTAATGAAATTGACCACAAAATGAAATCCGACATGGACATCGAATCAGTAAGATAAACACAATGAAGAAATGGATTCAGTTTCAGAAACGTCGCCTGAAGGGCAGACAGCCGATGCACGTCGAGAAGCAAGACGTGAATGGAAATTTCCGAGATGCCCCCGGAAATGCTCAGTCCTTAGAATGAGATCAAATAGGGTTATTTGAGAGCGAGAACGATAGAACGAAACCAAACCCAGTCCTAAATTCGTTCGCGCTCGGACCCGATCGGTGCATTTGGCACGCAAATCGAGGCAAGTCAAATCAGATGTCACATCAATCAATCATCACATCAATCAATCTTGGCACAAGTTCCAATGCAATCAATCAAGTCAATCAAGTGTCATTCAATCCATCATAAAACCCTAATACCTACTCCCACTAAGTTGGATTTATAAACCCATTATAATCTCTCTCTCTCTCTCCTCTCCCTCACTTGCTTCGGCCGAATTCTCCTTGTCTCGCTCTCCCTCTCGTGGTCTTCTCCTCCCCTTCGTCGCCCCCGTGAACGCCGTCGGCCGCCCCCATCATTGTCGCCATCGTCCCGTCACCGTCGGCCACGCGCCTCTCCTCCCGCCAAGGTAGGCCCCCTCAACCCTTCATCTCGCCCTTTTCGTCGCCATGCCATGGAGCCACCATGAGCCCCCGACCCCGACCATGACCTCTCTCTATCTCTCTCTCGTGTATACAAGCTCGTCCGGCCGCCCGTCCCGCCCGTTGTCGCCCCGTCGTCGTCGTCAACACAACCGCCGTCCTCCCGGCCCGTCTAGGTAAGGCTTCCCTAACCTTCCTCCTTCTCGTTTCCCGTGGCCATGTGACCCTCGATCGACACGAACCGAACCTCACCTCTCTCTTGTCTTTCTCGGTCAGCTCGGGCCGCCGTTCACAAACGCCTACGTCGTCGCCGCCTTCGGTCACCGACGACCACCACCGGCCACCACCTCACCTGGTAAGTCCCCCCCTAGCCTCCTCTCCCTTCACTTTCGCGGCACTTGAAGCCCTCATGGACCCCGACCAGGCCCGGTTTTCCCTTGTAGGCCGCGAGGACCGTTTGGGCCGCCGGAGTCCTCCACCATCCTCGTCGTCATTCTCGGTCCTAATAGGTAAGCGCATCCTCTAATCCTAAACCCAAATGCATGTGGAATACTTGTGGCTTGATGTGGTAGAGTTAATAAAGGTGATTAGTATGAGTAATTAGGTGTAGTTTATGAGCTAATGGACCCTAGTTAAATTGTTGCAATTACCTAATGAGGGCCAAAACCGTATGGGCTGGTATTATTCGAAATGGGCCATGAAATGCTTTATATGGGCTGAATGGGTGAGATAGGCGTGTGGTATAATAGGCCAAAGCAAGCTAATGGGCTTAGGGGTCTAATTCTAAGCTATTTGGGCCAAATATAGACTCATGGGCCCAAGTCTGTGCCAATGGGCCTCCTTTGGACTGAAAATCTAATTAAATGGGCCTTAACAATGTCATTGGACTTAAAATTTTAGGGCCAATAATGCACTGGGCCTAGGAACTTGAATTGGGCCCAATGGGCTATAATGGCCTCTTAAACTTACTTTTCAATCATGGCTTCGGCCCTACCCGAAATTTGTAATACAGTAATGGGCCGTTTGAACTATTTATTATTCATAATTCACAGTTATGGGCTTATGAATAGTGAACTGGGCCTTAGACCCAAACATGGGCCATACTTAATTGAATTGGGCCAACTTAACCTAACAAGGCTAATTTACCCTTAATGGGCCTAGCCTATCTCACTGGGCTTTATACATATATGGGCTCACACTGATCTTGACAGGCCAGTTCCCTAAGAAATCACGGTTTATAGGGCCCATACATACGTGAGGTACTCGAATTGAAACCAGTGGACCGTGAAACTTTGTGCAATGTACCAAGGTCTATTTGCAACTTAACCCGATGAGTATAGGAGTTGTCGACCGAATCGTCAAATGTAACATGTGATATGCCTCGTTGCTTGTGAGATCTATGCAATTGCTTGCTCTGTGATCGATGCAATCGTGCAACTGTCTGCGCATCATGTACTATGAGCATGGCATGAGTCACTACGGAGGTGGACATGTGGGATGGCCCTGAGGCGTTTTCATACGCGGGGAAATCGGAGGGATAAACGGGTGGCCAGCACGTAAGGCGTAACAAACGCAGTTGAGGCATTACCGGTGAGACACTGTTGGATGAGAGCCCTGATGGGAATTGGAGCGATAAGTGAGCCAGTATCCATTGGATAACTTGCTCTACAAACATGTATCGTGCATCCGATTCGCATTTGTGTGTACTGCCATTGTCTGTCGATCGACTTTCCATTATATTATATGTGCATGATGTATATACATGTGTAGCTAGCTCGTTCCTCCCGCTTGGATGTGGCTTCCGTAATGAGTGAGAGTACCCGAGCTATATGACCAGAAACCTTAGTCCATTGGATAGGACCGACTCCACTTGTATACCCTACCTACGTAGGTTTTTAGTGGTGAAGCTTGCTCGAGAACCGATCTCCGACTCCTGGCGTGTGCATGGTTGCCTTATTTTCAGATCCACGTCCGCTAGTGATGGCCGAGCCCCCCTGTACTTTTTGGATGCCCATGCAGATTGAGACCGAGATTTCCCACATTGATGGATGACGGCGCGGTCCTCTGGGAGCGACGACTGACTACCATCTGGGTAGATTAGGGTGACCCCATTTTGTACCCCATAGGTTTGAGGCTTGGATGAGAGAGGGCTGTTTGGTTTTGAGGGACCTCACCGCGACGCCCCCGTTGCCCATGGGATGATGACCCTGGACTTCTCCACTCTGCTACTTATGGAGGAGAGGTGGTGAACCCTGACCTGTTGGCGGAGCTGCCATCCCCAGGCCGCATGGAGGTCGATGGCCACGAGGAGGGCGAGGACATGGAGACCGACCCCAGAAGAGGAGGACGACCCGTGGCTAGCACACTACCACCCTGAGGAGGAGCCGCAGGAGTGACCGCATCAGACGTCGAGTCTAGGTCGTCAGAGCGTAGGCCTTTTGACCATAGTGTGCATTTCTTTTGGGGTCTGTGTACCTAACGCTTGTTTAATTGTTATGATATGATGCTTTGTATTGTGTATTCCCTCCCTTTGTGTACTACCCCATTTTCGTGTGTAGGTGTGCGTTATAGAAAGGCACCGCTTCCGCAGGTTTCAGTTTTGGCGTTAGATCGTAGCGTCGTCTACTGCCGCGATGTGCATCCTGGGTACGTCGCTAGATTTGTAGCAGCCAGGCGCACGCAGAGGTGTCTCGCGACTGTGAACCGAGGATGTGCCGCGCGCTCGAATGGGGTTCGGGGCGTGCGTGTCCTCCCGTTCGAGTGTGTATGTACCAGAGCAGTCAGCTCGATACGGAGCGCGTTCGAGGAATGGAGTGATAACGCACTGGTGATTTTGGGGTAGTTAGATAGACAGACCCTAGACCTAAGGATTAGGAAGGGTAGATGCATGAACTGATTGGCGCATGTGTTTGGCAGAGTTAGATATTTAGCCAAGCATAGCCATAGACTATGGTGTTTCAAACTAACCTGCAGATGCGTCAGGACCTGAGGTAAGGTTCTAAAACATAGCCCCATGAGTAGGGTGCTTGAGTGCTGGTTGCTAATTGACTAGATGCTAGTTATTGTTGTTTGTGGTTGTATGCCTAGTCGGCTGTCGCGCGCTACTTGACCATCATGCATTGCATGGCTTTCTGCATTGAAAGCAAAGTGGTTTAAAACGAAATCGATTTGAAATGAAGGCTTGGATTTGAAAAGTGCATGCATGAACATCACGTTTTTATTGTGTGCTGGGTACCGTCAGCCTGGTATCTGGGACGGTCTGACGGGACGCTTACAAACCATGATGAAGCGTGGTATGGGACCGTGGAATGGGGCTCTCTTTGGAGGTGAATGACTTAGGACAACTGTTCGCACCAAGAAATGATGAGGGCGGGGAGTGGTCCCGAGGCAGAGACCGATCAAGGAGCGGCTCCCGGCAGGCTCTAGTTGAGGTGGCGAACAAAGTGGCCTGGGTTAGGCATCGTCAGGGTGAGTCTAGGTGTCTACCGAGTCCAATTGCATTAAAAGCTGCAGCAAACTTTACATGCATAATCATGTCAGTGACGCGATAGTAGGCGAAGCTTGGTTGTTAATCTTAGGATTCCAATTCCTGAATGGAATTCTATTGGTTTAGGTGAGAAGTAGTTGAAGGATGAGCAATAGGGGCAGAAGACCCAGTGCTGGTGCATCGAGTTCAAGGGCTCCTGCACCGAAGGAGACCCGAGAATTGAAGAAATGATGAGGGTACTGACTGAAGTGAGCAACTTGATGGGTAGGCAAGTCGCGGAGAGAGCTGCCACTGTTGCCCAAGCAGCTGAGGCCGCCTTGGCCGCTGCAAATGGAGCCCATGGGGACAACGGGCCATGGTAATGGAGGACGTCAGACCCATCACATTGTGGAGCAGTTTCTTGAAGCTGCAACCGTCGAAGTTTGACGGTAGTGGAGTACTTGAGGTAGCTGCCTTGTGGATCGAGCAGCTAGAGAAGGCGTTCACAGTGCTTGGATGTACTGATGAGAAAAAGTTTCACTGGCGACCTATCAGCTACAGGGCACAGCTGACGACTGGTGGAAGGCCACCCGAGGACGAGTCTTTCCTAATGACATGAGGCCAAACTGGGCTGCTTTTTGTGCAGCCTATAATGGAAAGTATTTCTCTGAGGCAGCTCCAAAGAGAAAGATGGAGGATTCATAAGGCTCAGGCAGGGACAGATGACTGTCGATCAGTATGAGGGCGAGTTCGCCAGATTGTCTAAATTTGCTAGGAGACTGATCGAGGACCCGTGGGACAAGGCCAAAAGGTTTAGGAGAGGACTGAGGCCTGAACTGAAGAGCATGCTGATCGTTAGTGGGCTGAGGGATATAGCGAAATGTATGAGCGAGCCCTGGTAATAGAGCGAGACCTGCAGAGAAGGCTGCCACGTCAGGATTGCGGTTTACGCCCAAGTAGGGACTTCAGGAACTTTGGCAAAGAAGCTAATGAGGGACCACCGCAGGTTGTTGACGTTCCACTGCGAGAGAACCCTGGGAAAGCCACCTCACTCTGGGAGTCAGAACTGCCGTGACTGTGGCAGAAGGCATGGAAACAACCCCTGCCCAAAGAAGACAGGAGGGTGTTTTGGTTGCGGACAGTTGGGACACCTCTTGAGGAACTGCCCGAAGAGAGGCCCCGAGACCGCAGTTCCAGCAGCAGCAGCCGCAGACTGTGACCGCTCCTCAAGTGAACCTGAACCGTCCGCCTGCTCAGGGACGAGTCTACGCAGTAGCGCGCAAGGATGCTGAGAACGCGCCAGGGGTGATCACAGGTACCGTTTCTCTCTGTGGTCATGCTGCGTATGCCTTATTTGATCCTGGAGCGTCACATTCCTTCATATCTGCACGTTTTGCTGAATTGGCTGGATTAGATGTTAGACCCATGGGTATGACTTTGCATGTGACCACCCCGTTGAAAGATAGAGTGATTATCATGTTAGGTGTAAGGGGTGCGAGATAGCCTTGGGCAACAGAGTGAAGAAATTGATTTAGCTGTCCTGCCTATGTATGATTTCGATGTAATAGTTGGCATGGACTGGTTAGTTAGACATGGGGCAGTTATTGACTACAGTAGAAGTGTAATTCGACTTAACCCAGTAGGCCACCCTGGGTATGAATTTATGGGGAATCGAGAGGGACGTCGATCCCTTGGATCTCGTCGTTGGAAGCGACCAAGTTGATGGACCAAGGTTGCCTAGGATTTTTGGCATCAGTAACGGATTCGTCGCTCAAGAAGTGAAGTTAGAGGAGTGCCTGTAGTAAGGGATTACCCGGATATATTCCCTCAGGAGTTGCTTGGCTTGCCACCGGAGCGCGAAGTAGAGTTCATAATTGAGTTGGCACCTGGAACCGAACCAATCTCAAAAGCACCATATAGGATGGCACTATCTGAGTTGAAGGAATTGAAAGTGCAGTGCAAGAGAGCTTGCTGGATAAAGGCTTATATACACCCCAGTGCTTCGCCATGGGGAGCTCCGGTGCTATTCGTCAAAAAGAAGGATGGATCTTAAGGCTGTGTATAGATTATACAGACAGCTGAACCAAGTGACGGTCAAAGAACAAGTACCCTCTGCCCGCGGCAAGGATTGATGATTTGTTGATCAACTAGAGGGAGCGTGCATGTTCTCCAAGATAGACCTAAGGACAGGCTATCACCAGTTGAGGATCAAGAAGGAGGATATCCCGAAGACTGCCTTAGGACGGGTATGGGCACTACGAGTTCACAGTCATGCCATTTGGATTGGACGAATGCCCCAGCCGCATTCATGGATATGATGAACAGAGTGTTCAAGGAGTTTCTGGATCCGTTCGTGATAGTTTTTCATCGACGACATCCTGGTGTACTCGAAGAACTCTAAAGACCACGAGGAACACTTGAGGATTGTTCTACAGACACGAAGAAGCATTCTCTGTACGCCAAGTTCAGCAAGTGCGAGTTTTGGCTCAGAAGAGTGGCGTTCCTTGGACATATAGTGTCTGGCGGTGAAGGGATATCAGTAGATCCAGCGAAGATCGAAGTTGTGGAGAAATGGCCGAGGCCAACTACCGATGACTGAGGTGCGAAGCTTTCTTGGACTGGCTGGATATTACAGACGCTTCGTGGAAGGGTTCTCCGCGACTAGCCGCCCACCGATGACACGCTTGTTGAAGAAGAGACGAAGTTTGAATGGACGCGAAATGCGAGGAAAGTTTTCAGGAGTTGAATGATCGACTAACTTCCGCACCAGTGTTAACCATCCCATCCGGACCTGGAGGATTTGAGATTTACAGCGATGCTTCGCTAAGAGGTCTGGGATGTGTTCTAATGCAGCATGGACGAGTAGTGGCTTATGCGTCTTGACAGCTGAGGCCGCACGAATGAATTATCCGACGCATGACCTGGAGTTAGCTGCGATCGTGTTCGCACTGAAGATTTGGAGGCATTATCTGGTGGGAGAGAAGTTCCAGATTTATACAGATCACCAGAGCCCTGAAGTATTTGTTCTCGCCGACAGAGAACTGCACATGAGACAGCGTCGATGGATGGAACTGCTGAAAGACTCTGACTGCGATATCCTATATTTTATTACTAATGAGTGCTTAACCATCCAGGCAAGACGAACTAGGTAGGGCGATAGCTCTGCTCCGGAAGTCGAGCTCGTGCGCATACATGATTGTAAAGGAATGGACGTGTTAGAAGAAATCAGAGACACTACTGACGTATCAAGGTTGAGGTAGGGAGCCTCTCAACTCTATGATTTTTTTTAGGTGGCCCCAACACGCAAATCGAACCTGAGGATTCAACTTGGACGATTAAGGAGCTGCAGTCTACGGACCCTGATCCCGTCCCCAGCAACGTATCGTGTGAATGGATCGCAGAACGATAAGGAAAGATGATTCCAAGTTGCTAACGACGGAATACATTCAAAGTTTAAGCGGGCGAATT
>JAGVVM010018939.1:0-75330 GCA_019149425.1 Psidium friedrichsthalianum | reverse complement strand
TGACTCTTTCACCGGGATTACGCAGACAGGGGGGGGAGTCAGACGTATGTCGTCTTCGTAAATCCCTGTACGGGCTCAAACAAGCTTCCAGGCAATGGTATGCCAAATTTACAGATGCTCTAACAACAGCAGGTTTTCACCATTCAAACATGATTATGCCCTATTTACATGGACCTCAGGTACTGCATCTATTTATTTGCTGATTTATGTCGATGACATACTAATCATGGGAAACAATGAGACAAGCATTAAGAAGTTCAAAAGGTATTTGCATTCTACTTTCCGCATCAAAGATTAGGTGCCCAAGATATTTCCTTGGCATCGAAATCGCGCGTTCTGATAAGGGAATCAATCTGAGTCAGCGTAAGTTCGCATTGGAGATTGTTTCTGAAGCCGGCCTGTCAGGATGTAAACCTGCCGTCATTCCCATAGAACAAAATACCAAGCTGACTACTTATGAGTTTGATCAAGGGACTTCCGCACCTGTTGAAGATCCACTGCTGGAGGACCCATCAGGATATCAAAGGCTTGTAGGAAAGTTGATATATCTCACTATGACAAGACCTGACATATGTTATGCAGTTCAGATATTAAGCCAATTTATGCACCAACCAAAGCAATCTCACATGAACGCAGCATTGAAGTAGTGAGATATCTTAAAGGGTGTCCGGGACTTGGAATTTTCCTGTCTCGAGATTGCAACATGAAGATGACGGCTTTCTGTGACACTGATTATGCGACTTGTCCCATGACTAGAAGATCTGTCACTGGTTTCTGCATAAAAATTGGGAATTCCCTGATCTCTTGGAAGACCAAAAAGCAAACAACAGTATCTTTGTCCTCAGCAGAAGCAGAATACCGCACTATGGCCAAAACTGCCTGTGAAGTGATCTGGTTACGAGGTTTATTTGCTGATCTTGGAATGGAAGTCGAAGGGCCAACTGAATTATTTTGTGATAATGATGCGGCACTAAAATTGGCAGCAAACCCAGTTTTCCATGAAAGAACAAAACACATCGAGGTTGATTGTCACTTCACTCGGGATAAGATTCGAGAAGGTATTCTGGTTACTAGAGGAATTGGAACCGTTGAACAGCCGGCAGATATTTTTACCAAGCCATTGTGTCAAAGGCAACATATGTATCTCTTGAGCAAGCTTGGCGTCCTGGACATTTATAGGCCGTCAGCTTGAGGGGGAGTGTTGGAGATTCCGATTGTGCTATCAAGATTCGGATTAATTGGGATTGATTGAAGATTTGGATATCTCAGTTGATTTTATTTGATTTTCTATTTTAGGAAGACTATCATGTATAATCCTTCCCTTTTATTCCTCTCTGCTATCTATTTATACTGTAAAATGTACAGATTACAAGATAGTGAATATAGAATACAAGTTCTTTCACTGCTGGTGTTCCTGTGCATATTGGAAATACACTTCAATTGTCATTCTACCAGCAAGAGACGACTTTTTAAAAGTGTCTTGGAGATCATGAAGAACCAGAAGCGCAAAGGTTGGGGAAAGCCGAGAGCGAGAGAAGACATGACGGCCGCCAGAGATCTCCAAGAAAATCAAGCAACTGATCACAATCGCCGTCTCAGCAAGCAGTCGCAGTGGTCTATCTTCCGGGTTCCGGAGCACATTCGCGAGGTCGACAAGAAGGCATACAACCCTCGGGTCGTCTCGGTCGGTCCTTTCCACCGGAGCCAGCCGGAGTTGAGGGCAATGGAACCTCAAAAGCTGAGGCTGTACAATCGACTCATGAAGCGGATCGGCGACGAGGACCACAAGGTGGGTCTTCAGATTGCCATCAAGAAGTTGGAAGGCAGGGCAAGGAGTTGTTACTCGGAGGAGTTCGCCAACATCAGCAGCGAGGAATTCGTCCAGATGATGGTTCTCGACGGTTGCTTCGTTGTCGAGCTCATGCGGCTGTATCACAAGAGCAATGAGGTAACTATTAATTTTCCATCCCAAGTAACCCTCGAGCGCGAATTTTTGCTTGCTCGGATTCATGAATTGCTCATG
This sequence comes from Psidium friedrichsthalianum, assembly GCA_019149425.1. Lineage (NCBI taxonomy): Eukaryota > Viridiplantae > Streptophyta > Magnoliopsida > Myrtales > Myrtaceae > Psidium > Psidium friedrichsthalianum. Next base: position 73,307 of record JAGVVM010018939.1, on the reverse strand, counting down.
CTTTCTTGCGCCTGTCCATTTGTATGCTCGGAAATCAGCTTGGCGAACATGTCGAAGAACCGATATTCGCCACGAGATGGATGCTTCCCAACATCACTAGAGATCTCCTAATGCTTGAGAACCAGTTGCCCTTGTTTGTGCTGAAAGAAATCTACAGGCTGACCGCCTTCGGCGAGGAAGAAATCCCGCTGAACAAGCTCGCCCTCCTGTTCTTTGAGCCTCTAGGACCGCAGAAGGGCGAATACTCCGAGATAAAGTTGCAAGACCAAGGGAAGCATCATCATCTCCTCTCTCTATTTCACTCTAGTTTCGTCCCAAGTGATTACCGTCCTCGAAGGTCCCGAAGGGCCAGATGGAACAGACACGAAAACTTTCCGGGGAAGTTTTGGCTGGAAGAAGTAAGCACACTGCAGAGATCCGGCATTAAGTTCAAGAGAAACCCTGGCAACCTCCTCAACATAGAATTCGAGAACAGGGAGCTCCGGATCCCGACGCTATTCGTCGACGACTGCACGGGGCCTCTGCTTCGCAACTTGCTGGCCTACGAACAGTGCGATGCCTTAGCCGCGCCGTATTTCACCTGCTACGCGATCTTCCTCAACAGCATCATCCACGTGCCAGAAGACATCAAGATCCTCCAAGAAGCGGGGATCATAGTACAGTCCGAGGCGGTGGACGAGGAAGTGGTGAACCTCGTTAACAGCCTCACCAAGGAGCTCGTGTTCGATTTGCACGACATGAACGACTGCTACATAGCGCAGCAAATCGAAGACATCAATGCCTTCTGCAGATCTTGGAAGAGTAGATGCATCTATCAGCTCTCGCGCATCGATTTCGTCAGCTTAGCCTTGTCATTCCTCCCTTCGTTCAAGTGATTGCACGCGCGCTTCTTTCTTAGTCCTCACTTCACGCGGCACAAATCACCTTCATACTCGTTGAAGATTCTAATTCTTTGTACTAACTCAGTACTCTTGCACCAATTGGTAAGGAGATATTGTCGAAGCCCATCGGCTTGAGAGATTACTCAAAGTTGGCTGCGAATGGAAAAGCTTGTGACCTGTAATCAACATGAATATCTCAGTTTTGTTTTTTCGTTTTTTTTTTTTTTTTTATGATCGAGGTATCGGCGCGTCAGCGAGCTTGTGCTCAAACCAACGGTGAAGCACAACTAGTCCTCGGGAGAGCCCGCAGACTCCACAACCACAGGCTCTGGATAAGTCACCTAGCGCGAGAAGTTTTGAACCTAGGATCTCTCGTGAAAAAACTGTGCGCAAACCAACTCGACCCCTAGATGGTGGGTAAAGAAATTTCCAAATAGCCCTAAAGTGTCATCGTTTCTCAAATAAATGGTCCAAAGTGAATATTGTTTCAAATAAAAATTGAATTGACCATATCAATCTCAAATAAGGGTCTAACCTCCCCGGTCAGCCAAATCTTCCTTATGATAAAAAGCATTTTCATTTTTTAACTTTTATGATTTTTTTCTTTTTTCTTTTATTTCTCTTGTTCTCTATTTTTTTTTCCTTCTCTTTTTGCCCGTGGCTAAAGAGGGTGGGATGAGGATTGCCCTTGCTCGGTCTAGCAAGGGTCGGCCTCGCAAGACGCAACAAAGAAAGAAAAAAAAAAGAGCAAAAAAAAAAACAAATAATTTAAAGCTAAAATATCTTTAGAAAAAAAATGCCATTGACATGCCGTAACATTTGGCCAGTCATCAAAGTCAGGCACTTATTTGAACCTGTCGTGGCCAGTTTAGATCCTTAATAAAATAAGATCCACTTTAATCTTTCTTTTGAGAAAATAAAAGTATTTTAGGCTCTTATTCGAAAATTTCTCCTTTTCTTATTGAGTCACACTAGGTTTTATTTGCAAGGAAGTAAAGCAATATGCAACTTCCGAGTTCGCACTCAAAATTAATATATCTTGGCACATTGTTTATGTCGACAAGATAGCGCTAATCACCTAACTTTGTGTATGGTGCATGGTACTTTTCAAAAGCTAAAAAGTTTGGCCCGGACACTTCAATAAACTAGGGGTGGTCAATCTAGACAAACGGACAAGTTCTCTTTGCAACTAAGTAACTGATGAATTCATCAATTATAATTACTTGTTGAGGCTTCTAAAACCAGTTAGAGCCGCACTATGGTGGTAGCTAGGGGAATTGGCTTTGATCATAGAGTCTCTTTCTATTAAAAATATACGAGCCAATGAGATGGCCTTAAGGTCATGACCATGATGGTTGAGTGCCTAAACACCTCAAAGTGTTCTTCAATGCTTGTCATAAAGAATCGTACGTATTACCTAACTCTTATCGTGTCATGCTGACCAAACAACCAAACAAAAAGGAAAGAGAAGTGGTGCAAAGTATTGTGATTTTGTAGAACAGTCCATTGGGCATCAGAAGCTCTTGCCAAGAAATTTTAGTTCTAGTGATTTAATCAGCTAAAAGCCTCCCAAGATTAATCAAGAGCCAGAAGGCAAGACCCATAAACATAAGAAAAGAAAAGCAGGGTGCCAGAAATCTTAGAATCACAAGACCATATTCAAAGATTCTTAGAATCACAAACCATTAACAAAAGAATACATGGCATTCCACTAATTGTACCAAAGAAGAATCTGTATTAAGATGCATCATCTACCAAGAACCGCCTGTCATTACCGAAACAGTTCGACAATTGAACCCAATGCACTAACACTGTCATGAACTGATCTCCGCAAATAGAAAAAAACAATGTATTAGAAAGACCAAATGAATTATTCAGATTACATTGACTATGTCCCTAACAAAAGTAAAAGCTCAAGGAAAACAAGCAATACACGATAGAACAGTTTGTAGGGTCTTCCTTCTCTCTAACCACATACCCGCCTGCCGCCGCTGCCTCTCAAAACCGTTTTATCAGTTTAGTCAAGCTTCACTGAGGAGAATAGGTAATGCACAAACCAGAATGAGGAGAGGAACCCAACTGTGCCAGTTGCGAGCATGATTGCCGTGACCATGAATAGGGAATATCCCAGGTAAAGAGTAGCGGAGACAGGTCCGCTCAAGCTCTTAAGGTCAAACACAAGGTAGTTTACCGAGTACAAAAAGATGTATATCGCAACGGAACCAGAGGCAAAGAAGGATTTCCACCACCATCTCCAGTCCTCCACGCACAGATGCATATACGTCAAAACTAGAGATACTTCAGCACAAACCACAACTAAAAGGATCATAACGATGAAGAGGAAACCGAAAACATAGTAGACACGGCCCATCCACAAACTAGACATGATGAAGAATAGCTCGATGAAAAGGGTGCCAAATGGGAGAGTGCCGCACCGAGGACTAACAACCAAGATGGGTATTTCTGAGGCGGGATTTCCCTAGGAATCTGGTTGGTCCTCACAGGATATTCGATCTGAGGAGCTTTTGCTCCGAGGTATCCACCAAAAAGAGTAAGCGGAACTGATATGCAGAACCACAGCAGCAGCAGGATAACGAAAAGAGAAAACGGAATAGCTCCGGTGCTGTGACTACCCCATAAGAGAAAATTCAGAATGGTTAGGATCAAAAAGGCGATACCGGGGAAGAAGCACGCGGCTTTCCACGCGACCGACACCCATCCCTTTTGATCACCAGAGCTGATGGTCCTCCAAAGTCGGACAGCAACATAACCAGCAACTACACCGAGAATCATGTAGAAGAACAGCATACCTGTGATAAGCGTGCCACGTGAAGCAGGGGACATGAACCCGAGTGCAGCAAATAATATGGTCACCACTGCCATTCCAAGAATCTGGACACCGTCTCCGACCATTACGCATAGAAGCGTGGGGTTTGACGGAGAGCGGAACACATCCCCAACCACGAGCTTCCAGCCAGATAATTCCTCATTCATCTGAGCCTGTGCCTCCTTATCAAGTTCCTCATATCGCGTCAAGTCACGACGGACAGTCCTCAAAAAGATGACGAGGACAATACCGGCAAGGAAGGTGATCACCATAAGAGAATTGAGGATGGAGAACCAGTGGACTTTGGATCCTTCCATCTTCAAGTAAGCATCCCAACGAGATGGCCACTTGATATCGCTCTCCTCAAAGGCAACCTCATAAGTGAACACAACGGGCTGCCCTTCCTTAATGGGCATTCCCACAGTGGTTGGATCACATTTAATCTGAGAAGGATACTTCTTGTATATCTCCAAGTTCTTCACTGAATCAGCATTATGCATGATACTACAAGGCACGACCTCAAAACCCACAACCATATAGCCTGGCACATCTGATCCACCATTTCCAATAGCTGGAATCATCTCGGCTGCATCCCCTGTCCCCATAACACGCGCGACATTGGTCTCCTCATACTTATGAACCAGAACAGTGAATTTCAAATGGTTAAACACATGGTACATGTCCTGAACCTTGATTCCCACTGGGTACCCAGTCCACCGGAGAAAATACTCATCCTTCTTTGTGTACCTTATCGCAGGCAAATTATCGAGGATCAGATTGACCTGATACATTTCGTCAATCCTCTCCTTCAAGAGCTTGAAATTATCTGCCGTGAGCGGACCGGTGTGGCACAAAAAGATCGCGGACTCGTTGGTGTACATCTTAAACCGGTATGGCGAGTTCTCGATGCGGTCCCCCATGAGGAGCTCCCCAAGGTTCTCGGCGCTATCCTTCACACCATCCGGAGGCTGACAAAAGGGCAAGCTATAGTAGCTGAAGGGGATCTCAGTGTCGATGGAAGTGAGTGAATTCACCTTCACCGACAAAGGATCACCGACAGCATACTTATGCGGGTAACTCCCAGGAAGGTAAAATCCATATCCACAGTTCAAGAAAAGGGACATGGCCAAAACCCAGATCTTAAACCGATCAAAGAAGTCCATTTTCATGACAATATCTCTCGATTCGCGTCAGATCTGGATGAACCCAGTTGCAAAAGAACGTTAATCAGGTAAGGTAAGAGCAACCCACAATATGGGTTCGACGATTTCAATCAAGATTGGCATCAACGTGCAGAAAATTGACTAATACACAGAGAAATCTGACATGGAATAGTAGCTACTCGAACTAGCAAAATCAAGAAACAACACAGAACAAGTGCTGACAAGCGAACTTGAAGGCAACGAGGGACATTGCAGATCTGACTGACCTTTTGGAGAGAAACGCGCAATAGAGAGAGAGCGGAGATACGCGGCAACCACAACGCCAGAGGTGAAATCTTTGGCCTTATTTATTTCTGGCGAAGAAGGAATTCGGGAAGATGCGAGAGGCAATAATATAAATATAATCCAACGACGTTGTTGGATTATATTTATATTATTGCCTCTCGCATCTTCCCGAATTCCTTCTTCGCCAGAAATAAATAAGGCCAAAGATTTCACCTCTGGCGTTGTGGTTGCCGCGTATCTCCGCTCTCTCTCTATTGCGCGTTTCTCTCCAAAAGGTCAGTCAGATCTGCAATGTCCCTCGTTGCCTTCAAGTTCGCTTGTCAGCACTTGTTCTGTGTTGTTTCTTGATTTTGCTAGTTCGAGTAGCTACTATTCCATGTCAGATTTCTCTGTGTATTAGTCAATTTTCTGCACGTTGATGCCAATCTTGATTGAAATCGTCGAACCCATATTGTGGGTTGCTCTTACCTTACCTGATTAACGTTCTTTTGCAACTGGGTTCATCCAGATCTGACGCGAATCGAGAGATATTGTCATGAAAATGGACTTCTTTGATCGGTTTAAGATCTGGGTTTTGGCCATGTCCCTTTTCTTGAACTGTGGATATGGATTTTACCTTCCTGGGAGTTACCCGCATAAGTATGCTGTCGGTGATCCTTTGTCGGTGAAGGTGAATTCACTCACTTCCATCGACACTGAGATCCCCTTCAGCTACTATAGCTTGCCCTTTTGTCAGCCTCCGGATGGTGTGAAGGATAGCGCCGAGAACCTTGGGGAGCTCCTCATGGGGGACCGCATCGAGAACTCGCCATACCGGTTTAAGATGTACACCAACGAGTCCGCGATCTTTTTGTGCCACACCGGTCCGCTCACGGCAGATAATTTCAAGCTCTTGAAGGAGAGGATTGACGAAATGTATCAGGTCAATCTGATCCTCGATAATTTGCCTGCGATAAGGTACACAAAGAAGGATGAGTATTTTCTCCGGTGGACTGGGTACCCAGTGGGAATCAAGGTTCAGGACATGTACCATGTGTTTAACCATTTGAAATTCACTGTTCTGGTTCATAAGTATGAGGAGACCAATGTCGCGCGTGTTATGGGGACAGGGGATGCAGCCGAGATGATTCCAGCTATTGGAAATGGTGGATCAGATGTGCCAGGCTATATGGTTGTGGGTTTTGAGGTCGTGCCTTGTAGTATCATGCATAATGCTGATTCAGTGAAGAACTTGGAGATATACAAGAAGTATCCTTCTCAGATTAAATGTGATCCAACCACTGTGGGAATGCCCATTAAGGAAGGGCAGCCCGTTGTGTTCACTTATGAGGTTGCCTTTGAGGAGAGCGATATCAAGTGGCCATCTCGTTGGGATGCTTACTTGAAGATGGAAGGATCCAAAGTCCACTGGTTCTCCATCCTCAATTCTCTTATGGTGATCACCTTCCTTGCCGGTATTGTCCTCGTCATCTTTTTGAGGACTGTCCGTCGTGACTTGACGCGATATGAGGAACTTGATAAGGAGGCACAGGCTCAGATGAATGAGGAATTATCTGGCTGGAAGCTCGTGGTTGGGGATGTGTTCCGCTCTCCGTCAAACCCCACGCTTCTATGCGTAATGGTCGGAGACGGTGTCCAGATTCTTGGAATGGCAGTGGTGACCATATTATTTGCTGCACTCGGGTTCATGTCCCCTGCTTCACGTGGCACGCTTATCACAGGTATGCTGTTCTTCTACATGATTCTCGGTGTAGTTGCTGGTTATGTTGCTGTCCGACTTTGGAGGACCATCAGCTCTGGTGATCAAAAGGGATGGGTGTCGGTCGCGTGGAAAGCCGCGTGCTTCTTCCCCGGTATCGCCTTTTTGATCCTAACCATTCTGAATTTTCTCTTATGGGGTAGTCACAGCACCGGAGCTATTCCGTTTTCTCTTTTCGTTATCCTGCTGCTGCTGTGGTTCTGCATATCAGTTCCGCTTACTCTTTTTGGTGGATACCTCGGAGCAAAAGCTCCTCAGATCGAATATCCTGTGAGGACCAACCAGATTCCTAGGGAAATCCCGCCTCAGAAATACCCATCTTGGTTGTTAGTCCTCGGTGCCGGCACTCTCCCATTTGGCACCCTTTTCATCGAGCTATTCTTCATCATGTCTAGTTTGTGGATGGGCCGTGTCTACTATGTTTTCGGTTTCCTCTTCATCGTTATGATCCTTTTAGTTGTGGTTTGTGCTGAAGTATCTCTAGTTTTGACGTATATGCATCTGTGCGTGGAGGACTGGAGATGGTGGTGGAAATCCTTCTTTGCCTCTGGTTCCGTTGCGATATACATCTTTTTGTACTCGGTAAACTACCTTGTGTTTGACCTTAAGAGCTTGAGCGGACCTGTCTCCGCTACTCTTTACCTGGGATATTCCCTATTCATGGTCACGGCAATCATGCTCGCAACTGGCACAGTTGGGTTCCTCTCCTCATTCTGGTTTGTGCATTACCTATTCTCCTCAGTGAAGCTTGACTAAACTGATAAAACGGTTTTGAGAGGCAGCGGCGGCAGGCGGGTATGTGGTTAGAGAGAAGGAAGACCCTACAAACTGTTCTATCGTGTATTGCTTGTTTTCCTTGAGCTTTTACTTTTGTTAGGGACATAGTCAATGTAATCTGAATAATTCATTTGGTCTTTCTAATACATTGTTTTTTTCTATTTGCGGAGATCAGTTCATGACAGTGTTAGTGCATTGGGTTCAATTGTCGAATTGTTTCGGTAATGACAGGCGGTTCTTGGTAGATGATGCATCTTAATACAGATTCTTCTTTGGTACAATTAGTGGAATGCCATGTATTCTTTTGTTAATGGTTTGTGATTCTAAGAATCTTTGAATATGGTCTTGTGATTCTAAGATTTCTGGCACCCTGCTTTTCTTTTCTTATGTTTATGGGTCTTGCCTTCTGGCTCTTGATTAATCTTGGGAGGCTTTTAGCTGATTAAATCACTAGAACTAAAATTTCTTGGCAAGAGCTTCTGATGCCCAATGGACTGTTCTACAAAATCACAATACTTTGCACCACTTCTCTTTCCTTTTTGTTTGGTTGTTTGGTCAGCATGACACGATAAGAGTTAGGTAATACGTACGATTTCTTTATGACAAGCATTGAAGAACACTTTGAGGTGTTTAGGCACTCAACCATCATGGTCATGACCTTAAGGCCATCTCATTGGCTCGTATATTTTTAATAGAAAGAGACTCTATGATCAAAGCCAATTCCCCTAGCTACCACCATAGTGCGGCTCTAACTGGTTTTAGAAGCCTCAACAAGTAATTATAATTGATGAATTCATCAGTTACTTAGTTGCAAAGAGAACTTGTCCGTTTGTCTAGATTGACCACCCCTAGTTTATTGAAGTGTCCGGGCCAAACTTTTTAGCTTTTGAAAAGTACCATGCACCATACACAAAGTTAGGTGATTAGCGCTATCTTGTCGACATAAACGATGTGCCAAGATATATTAATTTTGAGTGCGCAGACTCGGCAGTTGCATACTGCTTTACTTCCTTGCAAATAAAACCTAGTGTGACTCAATAAGAAAAGGAGAAATTTTCGAATAAGAACTTAAAATACTTTCATTTTCTCAAAAGAAAGATTAAAGTGGATCTTATTTTTATTAAGGATCTAAACTGGCCACGACAGGTTTCAAATAAGTGCTTGACTTTGATGACTGGCCAAATGTTACGGCATGTCAATGGCATTTTTTTTTCTAAAGATATTTTAGCTTTAAATTATTTGTATTTTTTTTTTTGCTCTTTTTCTTTTTCTTTCTTTGTTGCGTCTTGCGAGGCCGACCCTCGCTAGACCGAGCAAGGGCAATCCTCATCCCACCCTCTTTAGCCACGGGCAAAAAGAGAAGGAAAAAGAAAAATAGAGAACAAGAGAAATAAAAGAAAAAAGAAAAAAAATCATAAAAGTTAAAAAATGAAAATGCTTTTTATCATAAGGAAGATTTGGCTGACCGGTGAGGTTAGACCCTTATTTGAGATTGATATGGTCAATTCAATTTTATTTGAAACAATATTCACTTTGGACCATTTATTTGAGAAACGATGACACTTTAGGCTATTTGGAAATTTCTTTACCCACCATCTAGGGGTCGAGTTGGTTTGCGCACAGTTTTTTTCACGAGAGATCCTAGGTTCAAAACTTCTCGGCGCTAGGTGACTTATCCAGAGCCTGTGGTTGTGGAGTCTGCGGGCTCTCCCGAGGACTAGTTGTGCTTCACCGTTGGTTTGAGCACAAGCTCGCTGACCGCGCCGATACCTCGATCATAAAAAAAAAAAAAACGAAAAAACAAAACTGAGATATTCATGTTGATTACAGGTCACAAGCTTTTCCATTCGCAGCCAACTTTGAGTAATCTCTCAAGCCGATGGGCTTCGACAATATCTCCTTACCAATTGGTGCAAGAGTACTGAGTTAGTACAAAGAATTAGAATCTTGAACGAGTATGAAGGTGATTTGTGCCGCGTGAAGTGAGGACTAGGAAAGAAGCGCGCGTGCAATCACTTGAACGAAGGGAGGAATGATAAGGCTAAGCTGACGAAATCGATGCGCGAGAGCTGATAGATGCATCTACTCTTCCAAGATCTGCAGAAGGCATTGATGTCTTCGATTTGCTGCGCTATGTAGCAGTCGTTCATGTCGTGCAAATCGAACACGAGCTCCTTGGTGAGGCTGTTAACGAGGTTCACCACTTCCTCGTCCACCGCCTCGGACTGTACTATGATCCCCGCTTCTTGGAGGATCTTGATGTCTTCTGGCACGTGGATGATGCTGTTGAGGAAGATCGCGTAGCAGGTGAAATACGGCGCGGCTAAGGCATCGCACTGTTCGTAGGCCAGCAAGTTGCGAAGCAGAGGCCCCGTGCAGTCGTCGACGAATAGCGTCGGGATCCGGAGCTCCCTGTTCTCGAATTCTATGTTGAGGAGGTTGCCAGGGTTTCTCTTGAACTTAATGCCGGATCTCTGCAGTGTGCTTACTTCTTCCAGCCAAAACTTCCCCGGAAAGTTTTCGTGTCTGTTCCATCTGGCCCTTCGGGACCTTCGAGGACGGTAATCACTTGGGACGAAACTAGAGTGAAATAGAGAGAGGAGATGATGATGCTTTCCTTGGTCTTGCAACTTTATCTCGGAGTATTCGCCCTTCTGCGGTCCTAGAGGCTCAAAGAACAGGAGGGCGAGCTTGTTCAGCGGGATTTCTTCCTCGCCGAAGGCGGTCAGCCTGTAGATTTCTTTCAGCACAAACAAGGGCAACTGGTTCTCAAGCATTAGGAGATCTCTAGTGATGTTGGGAAGCATCCATCTCGTGGCGAATATCGGTTCTTCGACATGTTCGCCAAGCTGATTTCCGAGCATACAAATGGACAGGCGCAAGAAAGCATGAGCAATTCATGAATCCGAGCAAGCAAAAAATTCGCGCTCGAGGGTTACTTGGGATGGAAAATTAATAGTTACCTCATTGCTCTTGTGATACAGCCGCATGAGCTCGACAACGAAGCAACCGTCGAGAACCATCATCTGGACGAATTCCTCGCTGCTGATGTTGGCGAACTCCTCCGAGTAACAACTCCTTGCCCTGCCTTCCAACTTCTTGATGGCAATCTGAAGACCCACCTTGTGGTCCTCGTCGCCGATCCGCTTCATGAGTCGATTGTACAGCCTCAGCTTTTGAGGTTCCATTGCCCTCAACTCCGGCTGGCTCCGGTGGAAAGGACCGACCGAGACGACCCGAGGGTTGTATGCCTTCTTGTCGACCTCGCGAATGTGCTCCGGAACCCGGAAGATAGACCACTGCGACTGCTTGCTGAGACGGCGATTGTGATCAGTTGCTTGATTTTCTTGGAGATCTCTGGCGGCCGTCATGTCTTCTCTCGCTCTCGGCTTTCCCCAACCTTTGCGCTTCTGGTTCTTCATGATCTCCAAGACACTTTTAAAAGTCGTCTCTTGCTGGTAGAATGACAATTGAAGTGTATTTCCAATATGCACAGGAACACCAGCAGTGAAAGAACTTGTATTCTATATTCACTATCTTGTAATCTGTACATTTTACAGTATAAATAGATAGCAGAGAGGAATAAAAGGGAAGGATTATACATGATAGTCTTCCTAAAATAGAAAATCAAATAAAATCAACTGAGATATCCAAATCTTCAATCAATCCAATTAATCCGAATCTTGATAGCACAATCGGAATCTCCAACACTCCCCCTCAAGCTGACGGCCTATAAATGTCCAGGACGCCAAGCTTGCTCAAGAGATACATATGTTGCCTTTGACACAATGGCTTGGTAAAAATATCTGCCGGCTGTTCAACGGTTCCAATTCCTCTAGTAACCAGAATACCTTCTCGAATCTTATCCCGAGTGAAGTGACAATCAACCTCGATGTGTTTTGTTCTTTCATGGAAAACTGGGTTTGCTGCCAATTTTAGTGCCGCATCATTATCACAAAATAATTCAGTTGGCCCTTCGACTTCCATTCCAAGATCAGCAAATAAACCTCGTAACCAGATTACTTCACAGACAGTTTTGGCCATAGCGCGGTATTCTGCTTCTGCTGAGGACAAAGATACTGTTGTTTGCTTTTTGGTCTTCCAAGAGATCAGGGAATTCCCAATTTTTATGCAGAAACCAGTGACAGATCTTCTAGTCATGGGACAAGTCGCATAATCAGTGTCACAGAAAGCCGTCATCTTCATGTTGCAATCTCGAGATAGGAAAATTCCAAGTCCCGGACACCCTTTAAGATATCTCACTACTTTCAATGCTGCGTTCATGTGAGATTGCTTTGGTTGGTGCATGAATTGGCTTAATATCTGAACTGCGTAACATATGTCAGGTCTTGTCATAGTGAGATATATCAACTTTCCTACAAGTCTTTGATATCCTGATGGGTCCTCCAGCAGTGGATCTTCAACAGATGCGGAAGTCCCTTGATCAAACTCATAAGTAGTCAGCTTGGTATTTTGTTCTATGGGAATGACGGCAGGTTTGCATCCTGACAGGCCGGCTTCAGAAACAATCTCCAATGCGAACTTACGCTGACTCAGATTGATTCCCTTATCAGAACGTGCGATTTCGATGCCAAGGAAATATCTTGGGGCACCTAAATCTTTGATGCGGAAAGTAGAATGCAAATACCTTTTGAACTTCTTAATGCTTGTCTCATTGTTTCCCATGATTAGTATGTCATCGACATAAATCAGCAAATAAATAGATGCAGTACCTGAGGTCCATGTAAATAGGGCATAATCATGTTTTGAATGGTGAAAACCTGCTGTTGTTAGAGCATCTGTAAATTTGGCATACCATTGCCTGGAAGCTTGTTTGAGCCCGTACAGGGATTTACGAAGACGACATACGTCTGACTCCCCCTGTCTGCGTAATCCCGGTGGAAGAGTCATGTAGATCTCCTCATCAAGATCTCCATGAAGAAATGCATTATTAACATCCATCTGGTGAAGAGACCAGTGACGTGCAGCCGCAATTGAAAGGAAAGATCGAACAGTAACCTCTTTTGCAACAGGTGAGAAGGTTTCATGGTAGTCGAAGCCCTCCTTCTGAGTGAAACCTTTGGCCACTAAGCGAGCCTTGTAGCGTTCGACAGATCCATCGCCTTGAATTTGATCTTATAAACCCATTTGCATCCAATAGGTTTTCGATGATCAGGTAATGGGACAATATCCCATGTGTGATTTTCAGTGAGTGCATTAAGTTCAGTTTCCATTGCCTGTTGCCATCGAGGATCTTGGACAGCCATTTGATACGAAGAAGGTTCCTCTTCGTCTGAGATCCGGCTAATACTGCTCATATAAAGAGGAGAAAGTCGACTGAAGGAGACATAGGATGATACCGGGTAATGGCTTCGTGAAGTTTTGGATGCAGAACAAATGTAATCTTTGGTCCATGTAGGAGGCCGAATAGTACGCCTAGAACGCCGTGGTTGATCAGGAGGAACTGAAGGAGATGCCACAGGTGAATTTACCGATGAAGATCCCGCTGGGGAAGAATTCGGTGAAGAGTCTATAGGTGATGATGGAGAATCAGCAACAGGGAATGATTCTGTGAACGTTGTTTCTGGAGTGTCTGTTGAGGCTGATGTAGGTGGAATGATAACATAGAAGAAGTTTGGTTCGCAATATCTTCTTCTAAAAAATTCGGTTGCACCAGATGAGATGAAGATGGAGATGTTTCATCTTGAAAAGGAAAAACATCTTCATGGAAAATAACGTCCCTGCTAATAAAAAAATGCCCAGTAGATATCTCCATGACTCGATAACCTTTCTGTAGAGTGGGATATCCCATAAAAACACATGGAGTGGCACGAGGATCCATCTTAGTTCGAGGTCCCACATTTGTTGCATAACATAAGCACCCAAAAATCCTCAGGTTATCAATGCAGGGAACTTTTCCATAGAGCAATTCAAAAGGAGTGGCACCATTAAGAACCCTACTCGGCATGCGGTTAATCAAGTAAGTAGCAGTGATCACACAATCGCCCCAGAATCGTTCAGGAATGTGTGCTTGATATTTTAGAGCTCTTGCAACTTCTAAGAGATGTCTATGTTTGCGTTCTACAATCCCATTTTGTTGTGGAGTGTAGATGCAGGAGGTCTCATGGAGAATACCATGAGAAGTGAGTAAAGATTGACAGTTATTGGAGAGAAACTCACGTCCATTGTCTGTTCGAATTTTTTGGATGGTGGTGTCAAATTGAGTTTTAACCATGGAAAGAATCTGGACAATATGGGAAGGGTCTGACTTTTAGAATGCATGAGAAAAGTCCAAGTGGCACGTGAGAAATCATCTACGATTGTTAGAAATCGAGAACCATCACGATGAGCCGTATGGTAGGGACCCCAGATATCAAGGTGTATCAGGGAAAAGGGACGGGTAGCTCGAGATGTACTATTAGGAAAAAATTTTCTGGATTGTTTGGCCAGAGGGCATACTGGACATTTCGGATGAGGAAATTTTGCACTATGACCCAAACGTTGGTGATAAAGGAGATTTTTATTAATAGTAGTGGCATTACAATAAATGCTCTTATTCAAGAAATTAAATCTCCAGGAGAATTAATCCAGAAAAATAGACCATCTTCAATTCTACCCAAGCCCATCAGTTTGCCAGTCGTACGGTCCTGAAATAAGCAATTGTCGGAATTGAATATGACATTGCAGGAATTATCTTGGCAAACTCTTGACACAGAGAGGAGATTGAATTCGAATTCTGGGATATACAGGACATTTCGAAGAACAAAATTTGGCCCAAGACGTACAGTCCCAGTTTTAGTAACTTGAGTGGTGTTTCCATTTGGAAGTCGTACGGACAAAGGAAATGGACGTTTCTCATCAATGTGGGAAAATAAATTCTCAGTGCAAATTATGTGATCACTGGCACCTGAATCGACTATCCATGCATTAACCGAAATAGAATTTTCTTGTGACAAAAAAGTACCTGAGAAACTGGCACTTTCATCAGTGGTCTTCAACTGGCTTAGCATTTTGATGATGGTCTGATACTGGTCCTGAGTGATGATTCTGACTTCCTTCTCCCTTTTGTGCAGAAACTTGAAAAGCAGACACCTCCTTCCTTTCTCGGTCATTTGGGCGACCGTGCAATTTCCAGCAAGTTTCTACGGTATGATGTGGCCTTTTGCAATAATCACAATATTTATTTTTGGATTTTATAAAATTGCCATTTACCTTTCCTGATGCAGACCCATTTCGGAGATTATTGGCCCGCGTGAATCTGGCCCATACGTTCCAGCGTGAATCTGGCCCATGCTCCCGCGCGAATCTGACACGCGAGACTCTGGCCCATTAGGCCCCTCAGCCGGCCCATTCCACCCTAAGTGATTAGGGTTTCCTCCTCCTCCTCCTCCCTTGTGCGCAGCTCCAGACGATGTCTCGAATCTTCTTCTCCCCTGCTCCCGTGAGGCGACGAATGCGACTGGACCTGTGAGTCCGCCGCTGCGAACGTCTGGAGCATTGTGAGGTGAGATGGCCGAGAGGGCAACTCCTTCTCCGTGTTGTGTTGCCGTCGTCGCCGCCAATCGCTGACTTTCCTCTTGAACGGCGAGTTGAAGATACGGCCGAGCGTCGGGGGTGGTTCCATCGCCAGGATTTGAGTCCGAAAAGGTAAGAAATCCTCGTTAAGTACCAGAAGAAATCTGGTGGCTTTCTCTCGGTCTCGTATGGTTGCGTATTGTCTGAGGGTTTCTTCTGGGCCGATTAAAGTCTCTTCTGCAGCCTCGATTTCGTTCCATAGCGCCGATAATCGATTAAAAACACTTGTCACAGATTGGTTCCCCTGTCTAAGCTCTGTTAGGGCCTGAGTCAGTGAAAATAATTTTGCTCGATCTAATTTTCCATACATCTCCCGTATGTTATCCCACATGGTTTTTGCGTCTTCGGTTGGTGGTAGTCCAGCGGCTACTTCGGCCGTGAGACAGTTTCCAATCCATTGTCTCACCAGTTGGTTGCATCGTCGCCAGTGACGATTCTGTCGCTCGTCGGTCGGATAGGAATCGTGCCATCGAGAAAGCCATCTTTGTCCTTTGTGACGAGGGCTCGCCTGAAATCCCTTGCCCAGGTGGAATAATGTTCGGTTCCGGCCAATTGGAGCCCGATGAGGCGCAATTCTGGTCCATCGGCCGGTGATGTGTACAATGGGTCTCCGATCTCCGGCCGGCCACCGCCATTCCCGAAAGGGAAAATGGCTTGGTAACCGGGT
Source organism: Psidium friedrichsthalianum (assembly GCA_019149425.1). Taxonomy (NCBI): domain Eukaryota; kingdom Viridiplantae; phylum Streptophyta; class Magnoliopsida; order Myrtales; family Myrtaceae; genus Psidium; species Psidium friedrichsthalianum. Next base: position 57,373 of record JAGVVM010018939.1, on the reverse strand, counting down.
GGGGGAGTCGGATACCCGGCCATACCCGATTTGGGTATTTGCCCCGCATAATGAGAATCGGTTCTGGGCCCGGAGGTTTGGCTTGCCCCAGATCCGGATGGTGGGCCTCCTTCGGGTTGCCCATGACCTTGTGCTGCTTCAGTTGAATAAGGCGATGATGACCCAAAGGCAGTGGGCTGGACGGCCCCATAATACCATGGGACGGATGATCCTGGAACATGTAGCCTGTGACATCCCGAATTTCAGTTGTCTGTAAGTTGAAATAATATTAGATTTTTGAAGATCAAAAGACAAAAATTGGACATCGCCTTGAAAGGCTCGAAAAAATTTACCGATTGATTTCGGAGTGCCGAGAAGAAAGACAAAATATTGAAAGTGACCGTTTTGCCCCCGGCTTGACGTAGACTGTATGGCTAGAGAGTGTTAGTAATTTTAGCGAGGCTAGAAAAATTGTTCGACGGTATTCCGAGTCATTTTCCGATCGCGATTAAGCCAAATCAACATCGATTGAGCCCCGACCGGTCCTGAAATTGCACGAATTTCAAGAAATTTCTCATCAGTCATTGTCAATCACATCAATCGACCATCGGTCACCGTCGGTCAAACCTTTTGACCGGTCAACTGATGAATAGTGCCAGTCAACCGATGAATAGTACCCGCCAATAATTGAAGATATTTTTCTCTCTCTCTCTCTTCCATTATTAGCAGATTACTCTCTCTCTCCCCATAAAATTTCGTGGCCGTCTCTCTCTCTTGATTTTCTCTCTTGGTTTTGGCCGCCGGAAAATCGCCGCTCGTTGTGCCGCCCGTTTCGCCGCCCAAACGTCGTCATTTTGAGACGCCCTTTTATCCACATCTTCATCATTCTCTCTAGTATATCTCCACCAAAAATCAGCTCAAGATCAGCCCTGGAACCCCCTCAAACAGAGCCAAAACCGGACCCTGCACAGGCTGAATCCCAGTTTCTGTTGCCGACTTCAACTGGACGCCGACGGAAATCCGACCGTTGGATCGTCGCAATTTTTGGGTATGTTGTAGTTCAATGTCTTGTGGTTCTATTCCAACTTGAATCACTTCGATCGGAGGTCATTTGACCTTCCAAATCTGCTTCGCTATTTCGGTCGACGAACCAGTCTTTTGTTACCCGAATTTCATATAGGGTTCATATTGAAATATGTTGACCCCAGCGACCCCTAGAGCTCATATTCATGTGAAAATATGGATTTTCAGCTTGTGAACCAACTCGTTCAGCCCTTGAACAGCCCGGGTTCGAACTTAATCCGCCAGAATCCGCCGTTGTCGTCGTTACCGCCGGTCATCGCCGCATCCTCAGCCCTGTTCTGACTTCGTTTAGGTAAGCTATACCTCTATTTCTCGATTAGAATATTATACATGCCATGGACTAGCTCTAGGGTCCGATTCGAGGTAAATCGATTTAAGAAAAATTGCCGGAATTGGCGTATTTGCGCAAATTAAATTCTGTGGGGCTGTGAATATTCTGTGGTTTGATGAAATGTTGCTGTCCATACTTGAATAATGCTGTTGGCGGTGGTTGGTTTGGGTCCCGCGAGGTTCGGGTACTGAAAAATGCATTTTCAAGCCATTTAATGCCAAAACTGGCCAAATAATGCCCTATTTTACTGTTCACGACCCACGAACACTGTTCACGTGCTGTCCAATTAAATTTGGTTTGAAAATGACATGTTTTGTGGGTCCCGTGTGGATCGAGTACCGAAAAATGGGTTTTTGGAGCATTTTATGCAAAATAGGGCCCGAGCAATATTTATATTACTATTCCAAATATTTGGTGCCCGTGTTCGTATTCAAAATAATATTTGAGAATTTTGATTCTGTGGTTTGAATGCCTGGATGAGGCGTGGAGTTGGGTCTGAGGGTTTGTGTGGTATTCTGAGAAGGGATTTAGAGGTTAGCTTGCTGAGATTTGTTCTCATAGGTGATTACCCTTATTTTTCAGACCCTAGAATATAAACATGGCAGGAATACCACAAGATTTGATATCCAGGCGGCGGAGTACCCCAGTTGGCAAGGACAATTGATGGTGAATCGGTAGTTGCTGAAGAATGTGGTCGCCCGGGATTAGTGGTTGTTGTTAATATTTGTAAAACTGATATTGATGTATAATATGGAGCTGAGAATGTGTAATATATGAAGTGTTATGGTTGGCTAGTCCTTGCTCATTTGTTGTCAGGGGTAAGGTATCGCTTCCGCTAGCGCAAAATTCGGATATTAAGGTTTCAAGGTCGGCGACCAGTTCTGGGATGTCGCATGTATCGACCGCGTTGCGCAGATGTTCGCGCGGCCGAACTTTCGTGAGGTTCTGGGCGTGCCATCTAACGCTTCGAATGCGTCGTGCCAATGCTCCGTTGGTATTATTGTTGTAAACGAATTCAACTAAATGCAATTTTTCATCCCATTGCCCCCTAAAGTCCATAATGCATGCTCGCAACATATCTCAAAAATTTGTATCACCCTTTCGGTTTTGTCCGGTACCGTTTGAGGGTGAAAAGCATGCTGAATTGGAGCTTTTGTCCCTAGGGCTTCTTGAGACTTTTCCAGAGCGGGCAGTAAATCTCGGATCTCAATCTGAGGTTATGGTCATATCGGATCACCATGCAATCGAACGATATTTTCCATATATATCGGCAAGTCTTTCCTAGGGTAAAGTCCTAATTTTGGCGGTCCTATTTCATTTTTATGAATAAAATATTTCTAATTTTGTTAAACATATATATATATATTGCCCCCCCCCCCCTTTTTCTTGAAAAAAAAATGAAAATTAAAAATTAAAATAAATACCTAAAACAAAAAGAATATGTGCCACGCACCCGAGCCCATCGGCAAACCATGGCCAAAACCCTTTATAGAGATGGCATGTAAGAATGTGATTCGCCCATCCACTCTCCGCTTGCACATTGCACAAGACGAAGAACCATTGGAAAACCCTCTAATCAAAGTCTCCTCTAATCCCAGGCTTCTTGACAGTGAGCACCCCCAACCACAATCTTTTGCATAAATGTAAAATAATGTGACCCACATGATATTATTATTGATGATTTAATGATTTAATAAATGCTAAAATCTATTGGTTATAAAAGGATATAACCGAAAAGGTGCGAATTTAATTTGCTTTGATGGAAGGCATTTTTTTGAAGAGGCACCTCTTGGATAATATTATCTTTTAAAAAGGAAATCTGGTCCTCTCTCCAACCGACTGAACGACAACGACGTTTATGAAACAGACGTCAGTTGAGTTGTTCTCTCTCCATCAGAGTACAACGTAAAGAACAGAGGGTTAGGGAGAGAAATCAGATCCTTCATCGTCTACATCTTCTGACGCAACAACCAACGTTTGAAGAATCGCGATGGACAAAGGTACGCCTTCATCTTATTGTTCGTGAGAATCATGAAGATCAACGATTACTGTGATGATGAAATTCCGCTTAAATTCTACGTGTTTCCGCATAAATGTATTGTGTGGATTTGCTTACAGTTGGTATCAGAGCGTGGTTTAGGATCTCATGATTTTTCGATAATGTTTGTATGAAGTTTCTGTGCATATGGGGAGTGCTTGTTGATTATTCGTTGGATGAATTTTGGGGTTTTCTAAATGAATTGATAAATTCGGATCAATTTTGGTCTTAAAGAGAAAACACCAATTCCGACCAAATTCCGTCCACCCACCACCCAAAATTCATCCAGTAGGATCTTATCGCCATGGGCAACAAAAGCCCTAAGTTTGTTCGGCTTTACGGTGATCGCCGGTGGCGAATTGGACGGAGAAAGTTTCGGTGGTTAGGGTTTCTGTATGACTGGTTTTTGCTTGATGACAAAGTCAATTTCTTGGCCATATTTGTAAAATAAAGGACCTGTGTGGTCGTGCGGGAATGGTCTTCAAAAACCCATCAATTAATTTGGATGGAGAAAGGCTATCAGAGAAGACCCAGGCGAAGAAAGACCCGGCGGAGCGCGAAAAAAAAAAAATCGCGACTGCATTGTTTGTCTTTTTCCCTATTTTGTCTTTTTCTCTGTTTTGTCTTTTCCGAAAATTACAGTTTTGCCCCAGTTTCGTCCTTTTGCGAAAATTACAGTTTTTGTCCCTATTTTGTCCTTTAGTGACCACATTAATATTTTGCCCTTGGGTAGTCAAATTACAATTCTGCCATTGGCTGAATTTAATTGACTATTTTTTTATTATTATTTATTATTATTATGTTAATTTACTTCTATACCCTTGGGTGCATAAATTTACTATTTTGCCCTTGAATGTTGAATTTACGATTTTATCCTTGGGCACATGAATTTGATAAAACTTAAAAAAAAAATTAATTGTTTGTTAGTCACCAAAGTGGCCAAACGTTAAGTTTCTTGAGTTTTTGAAATTCATAGTATTTTTAATCAATTATCCCTGATTATCTGATGCTATGATTGAAATTGATATGTTAAATATCTTATTGGTATCATGGATATATTGAAGTTCATTTATTATAAGAACTTCGGGATTAACCCAAAGGTTAATTAATTTCTTATAATTTATGAACATAATGGTTGGTAATTCATATGTCTTATTATATTTATTTGTATATCCAAAGATAGCAAATAAATTTTAATGAGATATATTTGTAATTCCCAAATAAATGATATTAGCATCATTATGGTTATTATGATTGTGTGTCATAGGATTTCCCAAAGGAGAACTATGATTTACATGTATTGTTTGAATTGAATCTGATTATGTGATGTTCTCAAAGCATTAATGTATGAGTATTTTTTGCATATTTGCAGTATCTGTACCTGTTTCTCTTCATTCGCACGCTTCGTCTGTTCCATTATTCAATGGAATGAATTTCTCTGATTGGAGTGAACAAGTCCAGTTTCACTTAGGTGTTCTGGACCTTGATTTAGCACTTCAAGTTGAAAATCCAACTGCTATTACTGACGAGAGTAGCAATGATGAGATATCTTTTCATAAAGCTTGGGAAAGATCGAACAGACTAAGCTTAATGTTCATGCGAATGACAGTAGCGAACAACTTAAAGACCTCTCTTCCCAAAACTGACAATGCTAAGGAATTTATGAAGTTTGTGGAAGAGCGTTCTCAAACAGCTGACAAGTCACTTGCTGGTACATTAATGAGCACTTTGACCACCATGAAATATGATGGTTCTCGTACCATGCATGAGCATGTACTTGAGATGACGAACTTAGCAGCAAAGTTAAGGACTTTGGGAATGAATGTGGATGAGTACTTTTTAGTACAGTTCATTCTTAATTCCTTGCCTCATGAGCAATATGGGCCATTTCAAATGAATTACAACACTATAAAAGATAAGTGGAATGTAAATGAATTGGCCAGTATGCTTGTTCAAGAGGAAACAAGGATAAAGAATCAAAAGGCTCATTCTGTTCATTTCTTAAGTCATCAAGAGCCTGAAAAGAATTCCAAGAGGAAAGGTGGGAAAGGTAGAAAGAGCAAGAAGAAAGGATTACACATCCTGAATGGGTCTTCTATGACTTCTCAAATTCACAAGAAGGAGCACAATCTTATTAAGTGTCACTTTTGTAATAAAAGTGGACACTTGAAGAAAGATTGTCTAAAGCGTAAGGCTTGGTTTGAAAAGAAAGGTAAGCCTTGTGCTTTAGTATGTTTTGAATCAAACTTTACTGAAGTTCCTCGTAATACTTGGTGGATTGATTCGGGTGCTACCACCCATGTTTCCAATACGATGCAGGGATTCCTTACGATCCAAGCTTTAAAGCCAAATGAGAACTATGTGTACACAGGAAATAGAAACAAAGCTCCAGTTGAAGGCATTGGCACTTATCGTTTACTTTTAGATACTGGGCATTATTTGGATTTGTTTCGAACCCTTTATGTACCTACATTCTCCCGCAATTTAGTGTCTTTGCCAAAACTTGATGTAGCGGGTTTTTCTTTTAAGTTTGGCTGTGGATCTTTCAGTTTGTTTAAGAATGACAATCTTATTGGAAATGGAATTTTATGTGATGGTCTGTACAAGTTTAAACTTGATAATGCATTCGTTGAGACCATAATGACCTTGCATCATAATGTTGGCACTAAACGCAGTTTAGTGAATGAGGATTCTGCTTACTTGTGGCATAAACGTTTAGGTCACATATCCAAAGAAAGGATGCAAAGATTAGTGAAGAATGAAATTCTTCCAAATTTGGATTTCACTGACCTTGGAGTGTGTATTGATTGTATTAAAGGTAAACAAACAAAACACATCAAGAAGGGTGCCACAAGAAGCACAGAGCTTCTTGAAATTATACATACTGATATATGTGGTCCTTTTGATGTTCCATCTTTTGGTGGAGAAAGTTATTTTATCACCTTTATTGATGATTTTTCACGTTATGGTTACATTTATCTACTGCATGATAAATCTCAATCTGTGAATGCACTCGAGGTGTATATTAAAGAGGTTGAGAGACAGTTAGATAAAAAGGTGAAAATAGTAAGGTCAGATAGAGGTGGTGAATATTATGGAAAGTATGACGAATCAGGACAATGTCCAGGTCCATTTGCTAAATTCCTTGAAAGACATGGTATTTGTGCTCAATACACAATGCCAGGTACACCACAACAGAATGGTGTAGCAGAAAGGCGTAATCGTACTCTAATGGAAATGGTTAGAAGTATGATGAGTCATTCATCTTTACCCTTATCTTTGTGGATGCATGCATTAAAGACTTCTATGTACTTATTAAACAGGGTTCCTAGTAAGGCAGTTCCAAAGACTCCCTTTGAACTGTGGACGGGTAGGAAACCTAGTTTACGACACCTACATGTTTGGGGTTGTCCAGCAGAAGTACGTATTTACAATCCACATGAAAAGAAATTGGATTTAGAACGACCAGTGGTTATTTCATTGGTTATGTAGAAAAATCCAAAGGGTATAGATTTTATTGTCCTAATCATGGTACGAGAATTGTTGAATCTGGAAACGCTAGGTTCATTGAGAATGGCGACATCAGTGGGAGTGAAAGAATGCGTGATGCTTGCATTCAAGAAGTTAGGGTGGATGTTCCTTTACCCAAAACTTCTAAAATTGTTGTTCCTGATATTATTGTTCCACCAAACAATAATCAAGAACAACAAATAAATGATCAAACTCCCCATAATGAACATGTTAACAATGAACCTACTACTACAGTAGTTGAGCCACAAGAAATAGCATTAAGAAGACCTCAAAGAAACAGGAAGTCAGCTATTTCTGATGACTACGTGGTTTATCTACAAGAGTCAGAAATTGACTTAGGAATTGGTAATGATCCAGGTTCATTTTCACAGGCCATGGAATGTGGTGATTCTACAAAGTGGTTTGATGCCATGAAAGAAGAGTTAAAATCTATGGATCAGAATCAAGTCTGGGATATTGTTGAGTTACCTAAAGGATGTAAAAGGGTCGGGTGTAAATGGGTCTTTAAGACCAAACGCGACTCAAAAGGTGATATCGAACGATATAAGGCCAGACTAGTTGCTAAAGGTTTTACTCAAAAGAAGGCATTGATTATAAGGAGACTTTTTCACCAGTCTCTAAGAAAGACTCACTTAGAATCATTTTGGCTTTGGTGGCTCATTATGATTTAGAGTTACACCAAATGGATGTGAAAACTGCCTTTCTTAATGGAAATTTAGAGGAAGAGGTTTATATGGACCAACCCGAAGGCTTTTCAGTTAAAGGAAAGGAACACATGGTGTGTAAATTAAAGAAATCAATATATGGACTTAAACAAGCTTCCCGACAATGGTATCTCAAGTTCAATGATACCATAACCTCTTTTGGATTTAAGGAAAACACCGTTGATCGGTGTATATATATGAAGATCAGTGGGAGCAAGTTTATTTTCTAGTTCTGTATGTTGATGACATTTTACTTGCTGCTAATGATCTTGGTTTGTTACATGAAACCAAGAAATTTCTCTCAAAGAATTTTGAAATGAAAGATATGGGTGAGGCAACATATGTGATAGGAATAGAAATATTCCGTGATAGATCACAAGGATTGTTAGGGTTGTCTCAAAAGGCCTATATTAATAAAATTCTAGAGAGATTCAATATGGACAAATGTTCAGCAGGAATAGTTCCAATCCAGAAAGGGGACAAATTTAGCCTTATGCAATGTCCGAAAACTGAATTGGAACGACAGCAAATGAAAAATATTCCTTACGCATCTGTTGTTGGGAGCTTAATGTATGCTCAGACTTGTACCAGACCAGACATTAGCTTTGCCGTCGGAATGCTGGGCAGGTATCAAAGTAATCCAGGATTGGATCACTGGAAAGCTGCAAAGAAAGTTCTTAGATACTTGCAAGGAACGAAGGATTATATGCTCACTTATAAAAGATCCAATCAGCTTGAGGTAATTGGGTATTCAGATTCAGATTTAGCCGGATGTGCCGACACAAGGAAATCAACATTTGGTTATCTGTTCCTTTTGGCTGGAGGCGCAATTTCATGGAAAAGTGCGAAGCAGTCAGTTATTGCTGCATCCACTATGGAGGCTGAATTTGTGGCATGCTTTGAGGCCACTGTTCATGGGTTGTGGCTGCGGAACTTTATTTCAGGGCTTGTAATTGTTGACAGTATTGCCAAGCCGCTGAAAATTTATTGTGATAATTCTGCAGCAGTTTTCTTCTCTAAGAACGACAAGTATTCTAAGGGTGCTAAGCATATGGAAATCAAATACTTGTCTGTCAAAGAAGAAGTTCAGAAACAGAGAGTGTCAATTGAGCATATTAGCACCAATCTTATGATTGCAGATCCATTAACAAAAGGACTGCCGCCCAAAACATTTAATGAACATGTTGAAAGAATGGGCATTATTAGACATCACTGATGATATTGTATTATGACTGTATTAATTTTTATGTATTTGACACTCTGAGCTCATTTATGTATGTTTCTGATATCCTGTTTTCTACTTAGTATACATAATGAAAGTAGATGAATGTTTGACAGGATAGTCTCTAATAGAGACATTATAGTTGGACCATTGCTATATTTCTTATTTATGAATCATGATAAGTAGAGAGCTATAGTTGTAGTACATAGAAGGGACTGTGTCGATAGATGACACACAACCGCTATGACTCACATTAGTCTTCTTTTACTTTTGGTGATTATTGTATCATAACCAATTGAAGGAAAAGTTTTAGCATAATATTTTGTGCACATTATGGTTCTATTAAATCATGAAAGGAATGTCATATGGGTCAAGTGGGAGAATGTAAAATAATGTGACCCACATGATATTATTATTGATGATTTAATGATTTAATAAATGCTAAAATCTATTGGTTATAAAAGGATATAACCGAAAAGGTGCGAATTTAATTTGCTTTGATGGAAGGCATTTTTGAAGAGGCACCTCTTGGATAATATTATCTTTTAAAAGGAAATCTGGTCCTCTCTCCAACCGACTGAACGATAACGACGTTTATGAAACAGACGTCAGTTGAGTTGTTCTCTCTCCATCAGAGTACAACGTAAAGAACAAAGGGTTAAGGGAGAGAAATCAGATTTTCATCGCCTTCGTCTTCTGACGCAACAATCAACGCTTGAAGAATCGCTATGGAGAAAGGTACGCCTTCATCTTGTTGTTTCGTGAAAATCATGAAGATCAACGATTACTGTGATGATGAAATTCCGCATAAATTCTACGTGTTTCATGTATTGCGTAGATTTGCTTACACAGGTATGATATTTTACAGTTAGGCTGCTTATTAAAAAAATTATTAATAGACCCCATATTACATAGTCTATCCAAATCTCCCTAATCGCGCACAAATTGCACTGAATTAGAGCCATTCAGATAAGCCAAATCCTCTACTTAATCGCTTAATAGGGGCTTGCGGGATTTTTCATGGGTGTTTAAGCAGTCGGGTCTCTGCATTCATGTCCATGATTTGGGCTCAAGTTTGGAGGGGGCGGAGATCTTGAGTGGTGAATCCGACTTACAACCAATTGACAAATGGCAATTACACCGCAAAATGTGCAATACACAAAGTAGGAGCATTACCATTAATTACCAAGTTCTTGGCTCCAGTTCTCCAAAACAATCGTGCCTCTGGTAACGCATGGAATTGAAACCACAATCAGAGCAGATAAACCAAGTGCGTGTAGCCTTGTCCGTCGTTTAGCTCGCGATAAAAGCGACTCAAAAAGGAAAAATCAACCATACGAAGGGCAATGAAACTCGGCACATATCTACAGGGGCATCATATTTAACAGCTCTTATCAAACCATAACATCGGATCTTCTTCTCCCATCCGAAAACCTTCCTTCGACGGCGACGACGACTTGTTGAAGAACTCGATGCAGTCGGCGATCGCCTCGTTGTAATGGGATTGAGATGAGTAATACGAGCTGAACGAGCTCTTCGGCGGCTAGCTTGTCACAGCTGTTCCTGTGCCGCGAACCCCCAACCACCGGCGAGGCGGACGCGCCCCGGGGAGGGAAGCCGGGGAACACGAGGCGCATGACGATCTTCCGGAACCGGTGGAAGAGCTTCATGGAGGAGAGATTCAGCTTCGGAGCGTTGATGGATGATGCTTGGAATGATCGGAGGGAGTCTTCCAAGTGATGATGACCCTTCTCCCCCAACTTGTATCACAAAGCTCTCTCCGACCTGAGGCTTGTTATGCATAGTAATCCTTTAGTTCAAGTGTTTTTTTCCTCTCTAGTTTTATTGTTCTTGAGAAAGACGCTACTATGGGAAGTGTAAAATGCTAATCATATGCGCCACATTGGTACTTATATATAGAGATGGAGGGTGCTCAGATCAATGATTAATTATTTGGTCGTTCTTTATTTGGGAAAGACTGAATTAAAGAGCATATTCGGAAGACGAGAACTAGACCCATGTGCCCAAATCATTTGCATGGGCTTAGCTTGTCCTAACAAAGCATAGTTTGCTAACTGGGTTTTTTGGTGTTCTCAATTAATTAGTGCATACTCAAGATTTTTTCTTGATCGTGTCCAACGGAATGATTGCTCCCTAATGTTCAATTATCTACCAAGCAAACTAATCATTATTGCTGGCAAAACATCGATAAACTAAGGAGTCGCAGGACTTATGTAAATGTTTTCTCGAGAAATCCAGTGACTTGGTGTTTTCTACTTAGGTTGGGATAATGCTTGCCTTTGTCCTTTGGAAGTGTACCTTACATGGAACTTGATTGGTTGGACCACTTTGCAAAAGTACACAGAGATTGTCATTGCATCTTCGCCCTTTGGTCCTCCTTACAAAGCCCGTCATCATTCACCGCCCAAATTTATGTATGTGGCCATCCAGATTGGTTGTAGCGGTTGTTGAGCTGTGTATGTGCTGTGAAAAATCGAATTCTACTGCATTGACCAAACCAATGACATCAGAGACGATAATGACCAATATATGCGAATCGGGATCCAGTGAAATCTCAAGGAAAGAAAGTCTCAAATGTGACTCCCTATCGAGGTAGCGAATGGTCTCCGCCGGTTCCACTATGCCTGGCTGGGCCAAAGGATTGGCGGTAGAGGCTAGAGAGCATACTGTTTCTTGGCTCCAACATCATTGGACTTGACCCTAGCCACAGTGGAGATTTGAGTTGAGATAATATTGGGGTGGAAGGGTACTTGATTTAAGGAAAGCGGTCTCAATGCTGAATACTCAATGTAAGGAGAAGATTGTTGAGAACGCACATGAGGATACTAGAAGAAGAATCTACATCGGAGATGCAACGTAAAGTAATCTACAGTAATTACTATCATAATTAGTCCATAACTCATTGATTCGAGACTTTATATAAAAGTGAGTCTACCTGATAAGTGATGGGTTCAAACTTAGTCTCTTTTTCAGTGATCTTAGCAAATGAAGATATTAATTTCTACCGCATCGACCTATTGAGATTGATACGAAAGTCGACCTTCTGATAGAGAAAAAAGTTGATGAGGCAACTCTTCTTTTTCAGTCATAATATATTCGGATGTAAAATGGGTCCTGATGAAGAGTTGATCTGACAATGAGCGCAACTCAAAAGAATGGTGGGCTCTATTAGCTAAAAAACTCAAGGGAGACCGCATCATAACTCGTCGTGTCCCTTTTGCTTTCGAGGTTTCGAGGATCCGCTAAGACAAACTTTACAAAGTTCCAACCAGTTCAACGTGTCAGAATCCACAATTTCTTGATTTTTTGGAAAAGGGGGACATTACGACGCGAAAGCCGCACTAAGATAAGCCGGAAATGTAAAGTGTTCAGTGCATCGGCACGATGCCCTCGGTACGTGCCGTCATGATTTTGTCGATCCTGCAATCGGATATGTACATCCAATGAAGTCTCCTCTTTTATGAGATTAGAGAGAGCTTTTTATAAATTTTACGTGCCCTTTCTCCTGCATACGCAAGTTAGGTATGTAATTCAACAGTGATGAAGAATAACCCTTCCGCCGTGTCTAAAAAGTAGTTCGTACCCCCCCTAGAGGCTCGGATATTTGGCGTTACGCTACGTCGTACCATGTTCTTCACTAATGTCGTATATTTTTGATATACCAACTTTTAAGGCCCTCGAGTAAAAGTAAAGGAAGAGCAAAGTGTCAAATAGTTCTAAAACCTATTGCAATGGTGTTAATTCGGTTTTAAATCTTTATCGATATCAATTCAATCATAAACCTTATATCGATGTCAATTCAGTCATAAACCTTCTGCATTTGTGTTAATTAAGTCATCTGGTCAATTTTGACGTAAAATCACTTACGTGGAAGTCAATTGTCCTACATGATATGGCCGCGCAAACATTGATATTTTTTAATTTTTTGAATATTTTTGAATATTTTTTCTTTATGTTTTTAATAATTTTGTGGTTTTCCTTTTTTTTTCCTTTTCTGTACACTTTTTTTTTATTAAGGGCTGGTGACCCTTGCCGACACTAGGCAAGGGCTCTACTGCCAGCGCCATCTCCAAGAAAAGGTGTCACCGCCCTCATCCAACCCCCGCAAGGGTCGCGACACTCTCAACTAGCCAAATCTTGTGAGGGTGTTGCAACACTCACCAAGCCCTCAATAAAAAGAAAGAGAAAAAACATATTAAAAATAAATACATTTGTATATAAAGGTTCACGTTATCGTCAATCGCGCCACAGGACCAGCATTCAATCAGCGATTTTTGGTCAAAATTGGCTGGATTGACTCAATTAATACAAATGCAAAGGTTTATCACTAAATTGACACCCAAAAAGGTTTTTGATTGAATTGACATATATACAATGGATTTAAGGTTTTTTTACACTTTTCCCTGATTTGTATGCGTTCAGCTTGTCCTATCCATGGAGATTGGATATTTAGTGAAAGTTTATGATAGCAATAGCATATGCGAGAAATAAATTGAAATTGATTGATAAAGTGATGGTACGTACAAGGGAAGACCAGGTCGATAGTCACATCTGCCGTTTGAATAAAAGATATGACAAGATAAAGAAGGGGTGGTTTAATATTAGGGTTAATAGTCACTGTTTAGCAGAAAATGGTGATGGACGAAAGATCTCTCGTCAAAGGGTATGATCTTTGATTTTTAGAAATCAATAGGATTCTGTAGCAATTCAGATAAAAAAAAAAATCGATATGGCTATGTTACAAACTGAAGATAAACATTAAAGAATAAAGAATTGGTGGTAAAGTACAGTAAAATTGTAATTAAATTTTGATAAGTATTATTGATATCATATCCTTTACAAATGACGCTTTCGTTGTCTTTCATAGCCTTGTACAAAATGTAACAATTGAGAGCGGTTATTATTCAAATTCTAACCCCTTATTACTTCCAAGATTCTCAACCTCTGCTTCACTCGCTTATAACCATCCCTTCTTATCCGCAGGTGGTTGTGCTTCGGCTCTACCGTGACCTTTGCACTTCCCATCGATCTTGCAATCGGCTGGCCTTTCCTCTTTATATGTCGATCTCCAGCTTTTGCCGAGCACCCTTCTATCGGCAACATTTACCCGCCTTAGTTACCGATTTCTAACGGTAGTTATTGGCCGTCCCGTCGACAACATCATAGGACTCTATCGTGGCCTAGGTGATTTTTTGGGTGTCAATAGTCATCATCTATTCGATATTATTATTGATTCTAAGGGGCCAAAGTGTCTGATCGGAAGGACTTCGTTGATAAATCATCGAAAGATTTAGAGCTAAACTGACATCGTGAAAGATTAAGGACTAAATTCTATACCGTAAAATAGGTTTAGGACTGTTTGAACAACTTTCCCTCTCCACTTTTATCTATAAGCACTCTGCGAGGGGACAAATTCCCATGTGTACACAAACGCCCTGAACTTCAAATCTGTCTCGTGCATCAAGTGTCCGCAAGCTGCATGAAGAGGCATGGCCCTGATGCTCTTCCTCTAATCCTGGCGTGCCCTGGAGCTTTCTACTTCTAAGTCCTTCGCCCTTTTCAACGGTGCGATTCTCCTTTGGTACTCATTTAAGGGTTTTTAGAGCTTGGAGAAACTTTAAAATGAGATGTTGCCCTCCAACGACTTATGGAATTTCTCCAACTTCCCGGTTCCCATCATCCAACGAGTAATGAGATGAGACAAGGAGACTCTGTTAATTTGTTTCGAGAAGAAATGAATGATTTGAAAATTATTTTTTTTAAATGATCTTTCATTCGCTTGAAATAATTACTCAATCAAGAAATTAATATATCTTCATTACCGATAGCAATTTATGTCTAAATATTTTCGAGAACGATGAAAATATTTTTCATTGATTCCTTTTCTAAGTAATACAAGCAATCTTCTTTTAAGGAAAAACGTTTCTAAATCTTTTTTTTTTTTTTTGCAAAGCAAAGGCATCTAATTCTTGAATTTATCTTAGAATATAGACAACGTTGAAACACATCTATGAGTACTAAAATTTGTGCTGAAGAATATTTGTTTAGACAATTCAGATTTGTATCCGGAGGTCCTGAAATTTGTTTTTATCTTTAAGCCTCTTAAGTTTGTTCCGATGGATTTTCTCATAGATAGCTTAGACTCATGTGAAGGAAAATTTACCAAAAAAAATTTAAGTTTATTACAATTATACCAATTAATTTTTAAACTTTTAATTTGGCCAATTTAGTCTTAAATATTTTGACAATTTACCAATTCGATCAATTCAATCAATTTCACTTGAAAATTGTTGATGTGAACGCCTATCATTTGACGTGATCGCATCAGCACTAATGTGGACAATTCTTATAATTTTTCAAAAATTTAATGAACTTTTTATTATTCTCTCTTTTTTCCATTTTATTTTCTATTTTTTCATTGTAAGTGCAAGGCTCACCCTCGCTAGAAACCGCGAGGTCAAACCTTGTGGCCTTCGACCTTACAACCTCTAGCGAGGGATGCTCTAGCTGAATTGTCGGATGCCTCGCTAGCCTAGCCCTGGTGACCTAGCAAACCACAATGAAAAAACAGAAAATTAAATAAACAGGAAAAGAAAAAAGGTGGGAAAAATAAAAAGTAATAACAAAATTCATTAAATTTTAAAAAATAATAAATAAATAAATTATCTATGTCATCGTTGGTAACGCCACATAGGAGAGTTGGCTCCAAATTAGCAATTTTTAACTAAAATTGGCTAAATGGACTGCATTGACAAGTCGTAAAATGGTTTAGGATCAAATTGGACAAATTAAAACATTTAGGACAATTACAATAGGTTCAGGAATTTTTTGGTAATTTTCCTCTCGTACAAAGGATTTTCACTTTTGTTAAGATTTCCCACATTGCCTAATTATTGGGTTTATATGCTCTTATATACATATAATCTCCATCCACTTACCGTTTTTTAGTTTTTAAGTTGGGCATTCTAAGAATTTCCATAAAATAAATATTCCTGTGTTTACGAGCACGTTGAACTTTTTTACGATTTAGATAGTTTAGGGTCCTATCTAGAAGCACGATCTTTTTCCTGAAGTAATAGTTAAGATCCTAATCTAGGAGTATAATCTGTTGTTTTCCATGAATTAGATAGTTTAGGCTTTTATCTGGATTTCATTACCATGGTATATTGGTCACCACAATTTTCTTTGGCGCGACTTTATTTTTCTGAGGATGCCTTGCTTAGTTGGTTTCTTCGATTCTTTTACGCAATACATCTAAAATATAAATATGATTTCTAGCTTCCATATTATTTACTTGATACAGCTAAAATAGAAAAATGACTTCATTTTTTTCTGGGAGATAAGTCCTTTTGAAAATATTTTTGAGCAAAATTCATGAGGGAACCCAACTTCGACAAAGCCCAAGTTGATTTAGTTATAGTTATCATTGTACTTTAAGGAAACTCTATATAAGGGCTCGAAGTGCTCTCAATTTCTCAAATAAGGGCTTGAAATGGTACGGCAGTCTCAAAAAAGGATCTAAAGTAATCATAGCTATTTCAAATTAGGGTCCCACCTCACCGGCCGGCTGGTTAAAAGTATTTTCATCAAAAGATAATTTAACCTAATTTTTAATAAAATTAAATTAAAATTTAAAGAACTCAAAGTGAAAAGAAAAAAGAAATACAGGCGGGAGGGCTCATGGCAGCCCACTTGCCCATGGCCACTGCGCTATCACCACGGGGCATTAGCAAAGGTCAAGGGGGTCATCAACACCTTGACAAGGGCCAGTGACCAAAGATGAGGGCCAAGAGGCCCTCGCTCAGACCAATGCTGCCTGGATGAGAGCCAGCAATCCTCAGTCAAATCTCTGATAGGGCTGCAACTCTCTCTCATTTTTGGCAAGGAGTTCTAGCATCCGGTCGGTAGGGTCGCTAGCCCTCCTGCCCATTTATCTTTTTAAAAAAAACTTTGAGATTTTTTAATTTTTAAAAATAAAAAATCGAAAAGTAAAGAACAAATATGCCTTTGACTAGCCAACGAGGTCATGCCCTTTTTGGAGACTGATATGGCCACATTAGGCCCTTAACAATGTCCACTTCAAATCCTTATTTAAGAAAATGATAGCGCTTCATATGTTTATTGAAAATAATATCCACTTCAGACCCTTATTTGAGAAAATGAGTGTACTTCATACTCTTATTTGAGATTTTTTCTCTTAGTTACTTAATTACATGGCCACAAAACCTGGTGCATGTGCCCCAATAACTCCAGAGTTCAATGTATAATTTTGTGCGCAGGAGCGTAACTTATCCTCAAACACTAGTTAAAACTAAAAAAAATTACAAAAAAAATCCTAAATTTATTTAATTATTTCAATTCAATCATATTTTTTTCTTCAATTGAGTCTTAAAATATTTGCATATGTGTCAATTCAGTCTATTCAATCTTTTTGCTAGAAAATTGCTAAATGGATGCCTACCGTGTCTAATGTGGCGCGATTAGCACTGACATAAACAAAATTTTTTAATTTTAAAATATTTTTTCTATTTTGCATTTTTCCGTCTTCTTCTTTTTTCCTTCCTTCTTTTTTGTTTTTTACTTATCCTTCCTTCACCTATTGTGGCCTATGAATGGTGAGATGTGGCTGACGAGGGTCGCGGCCATCGCGGACATGAGTGAGGCCACAAGCAACGCCACCTTGCCCAAATTTGGGTGAACGCGACCTCGCCCATAGCTAGCATGGCCATGGCTGCCTTTTTCCATAGCTGCACCTTGAAATGGTTTGGGCGAAGGCCTGCGCTGGACACAATTAACAAAAAAAAAATTATGATTGAGTCTACACAATTAAAATAAATTTAGGATCATTTTAGTAATTTTTCCGTTAAAATTTTTTTCGGGCAAGACGTGTTAAAAAAGAGAGAAGAAAAAATCGAAGTTTTTCAAACCCCTAAGAAGATAGCCGCTCCGTCATGCACCTTCCAGTTCCTCCACGTTGACAGCGCTCTTCTTCCCCGCAACGGCCATTTGTCCCGCCACTGCCACGCGTAGCGGCGCACGATCCCACGCCCCGACGAAAGCAATAAAAGGGACTTCGCGACTCTGCGAGAAGAAGAAGAAGAAGAAGAAGAAGAATTCAAAGGGGTTGCGAGGGATCGGCCAGAAAGGTGAAGTATGGCGACGACTCATCCGGACGTCCCCGGCGAGCCCACCCAGACCGGCACTGCGCTGCTCGAAACCGCCACCTCCGCCATCCAAGGCTTCGGCCCCATCAACAAGATCCACCAACACCTCTGCGCGTAATAATAATCAATACTTCAGTTCTACCCGCTACCTCTCTTTTGAACAGTGAACCTAGAGTTTTATCATCATCATCTTGTACTGTCTTCTTTGTTGCCTTGTTAAATTTTCAGGTTCCATTTCTACGCGCACGACATGACGCGGCAGGTGGAGGCGCACCACTTCTGCGGCCACCAGAACGAGGAGATGCGGCAGTGCCTCATATACGACGGCCCCGGTGATGACGCCCGGCTCATCGGCCTCGAGTACATCGTCTCCGAGAACCTCTTCCTCACCCTGCCCGACGAGGAGAAGCCGCTTTGGCACAGCCACGAGTACGAGGTGAAGGGCGGGTACCTCTTCATGCCGGGGGCCCCGGGCCCGATAGAGCGGCAGGACCTCGACAAGGTGTGCAAGACCTACGGCAAGACCATCCACTTCTGGCAGGTGGACCGCGGGGACAACCTCCCGCTGGGCCTGCCCCAGATCATGATGGCCCTCACCAGGGACGGGCAGCTCAAGGAGGAACTCGCCCGAGGTAAGCCAGTTCTCTTGCGCAATTCGTCCACTGTCGGTGACGCACGAGTGAGCTACTGATGTGGGTGGTTTTTGGATGTGCGCGTGCAGACGTTCAGAAGCGATTCGGGGTGTCGTTCGAGAAGGAGGCGCAGAACAGGGCGTACATGAAGGGGCCTGAGCACGGGATCCACCCGCTCGCGAACGCGGCCGGGAAGGGGCTGGAGACGGAGCTGAGGGAGGTGGAATGCAAGCCCGTCGAGTCCGTGCCCAGAGTCTTCGTTTGAAGGAGGGTGTCTGGGTCCCGTCCTGGACTATTCGCAATCGATCGTGGTCGAATGTGTTGTAAATAGCGTATCTTCTGGGCTCGCTTTTTCTTTTCACGTCAAGAATTGCCGCGGTTGTTCGAAGAGAAATCCTAGGAAAACGCAAGAAACTTACGTGGGTATGCACCGTTTGCTGTAATGTCATCATCACTTGAGCTAGAAGCAAGTCTAGTTTTGCTGCTTCTTCCCACTTGGGCTTCTGTGTGTCAAAGCGCTGTAGCTGCAGGTGGTTCGGAATCTCTCACGGCGATATACTTCTTACATAGCGCTGGAACACAACCATCGGCGCTCGGGAGAGAACTGGAACTTGCTTTGTCGGCGCAACAGTGGTCTTGGGCCTCGGACAATATGGGAATGGATTGAACTAATCTCATCTCTAATTAGTTATACCATGTCTGAGCCTCTTGAGGTACCTTCAAAGAGTATTCTCATTGAACTATTTCATCTGTCTTATCTCTAATCCATAAAACAAAGGGAGCCGTCAAGAATGTCATCGCACCAAGTTCTTGAATACACGTGGGCCATAAGGGATTTAAGTGGGTAAGAGAACGAAGTTGGGGTAGATTGTAATCAGATTGGCAGCTTCAAATCTGGCCTAGAGTAGAGGAAAATTAAGGATGGACGGTTGAAGGGATGTTCATAGACATTCTTCAGCACAAAGAGGGGGAAGAGCATGGAGGAGCTAAATTTGGATCCAGCACTTGTGAGGTCTCTTCTATTTTTGTTTGCTTTAGGAGGGTTAGCCTGATGATCATATTCATTCATGACTAAGTCATTGTAGACTCTGACCAAAAAAAAAAAAAAAAGTCAGTCTAGATAGAAAATTGTCCAAAAAGTTTTAATGGCGATTAGTTTAGATCTAGAATTTTTCGACAAATTATCAATTCGTTCCAAACCTTTTGTTAATGATTTGCTAATTTAGTTATAAATTTTTTGACAATTTTTCAATTTAAGTCAGTTCAATAATTTTAGCTAGAGATCATTGATGCGGCATCTAGTCAGCATCGGCTATCTTCAGCACGATTGCTGGATCGTTACATCAGGGGTGTTCGTTAAAAGATTAGGAATTGAATCGACAAGTTTTCAAAAGGATTATGATTAAATCGAGGTTCAAAACCGAATTAGCAAGTTGCCAAATATTTTGGTGCTAAATTTGCACAACTGAAATGTTTGTTGCTGTGAATTGGCGTTGTCCCTTAAAAGACTTTTCTGAACAAATTTTTCCTATGCAACCAATCAAAAATTCATTTCACTTTGCACTTGAGGTGAGCTGATGTAAGTGGATACCTAATTTCCATGTCATCAACCAGTCAAAAACGCACGCCAAGGGGATGTGATTCGAATATGAATTATCAATGTACGTTAATTTGGGCCATTAATAAGAGCTTTAGTGGGGCCGAACGAGACCTATGGGAATTAAAACCCTAAGACCTGCATGGTAACCATTCTGATTTTAAAAATTAATTCTGATTAGAATGTTTTTTTTATTCTATTCCTTATATGAGTTTTAGAGAACTAAAACATGTTTAGCACCTGCACAAAATTTCTATACCTAGACGAGAAACTCGTTTGGTAACTACACAAAATTTTTTGTTCTCGCAAAATAATTTCTCGTTTCAATTTGTATCATTGAAGTCAAATAATTACGTAGTTGCTTTGTGAAATTTCATCATATTTTCGAATTAATTGAAGATTAATTCATATTGATTCTCTTATATAACATTTTTTGTATTATTTCGTCTAATTGCAATATTATAACGAGTCATTTTAAACTTACATAAGGAGAAACCATATTGGGTTAGTGTATGATTTCAAATTAGTTCAGGCTCTCCCATATCTACACCAAGTCGTATCGATTGAATATTAAATTCGATCTTATCGTATTAGTGACGTGTATGTATACATGTAAATGAAGTCAATACCAATCTTTAAGGAAGGTAAATTAAAAATCTTATCAAACAGTTGCGAGAAACCATTCGATTCTACACAATCAGAGAAATATAAGATTCGAAATTTGGTTACGTCAATATTTCTATCGACCCTTTTTGACACCAAAGTTGAGTGTTTTTCAAACGTGTTTCATGTAAATTTTTTATTCATTTTTAAATCTATGAGGTAAGCCAATGCTAAGTATTCACACATATTGTTTTTGTGTTTTTTCAATTTTCCAAAACTAAACTAAGCCTAAATTACCTAAATCTGGGCAAACCAAAATCAATCAAAATCAAGTGCGCAATCAAGGAATCATTGCATTATTAATTCACATCATAAAACCCTAATGAAGCTCTAAGAACTTAGAGAAATGTGGCTCGAGTTTAATTTTTAAGATGTTTATGATTTTCCTTAAAAAAGAATAAAATCTATAAAATCTAGAGAATCTAGACTCAAATTTATGAAGATGAGGTCACATTAGCCTAATCTAAGCTTATTCTATTTCTATGGATTTTTTTTTTGAAATTTTTCTGATTTTTTAGAAAAAAAAATTCAATTTTTATTATTTTATTATCTTAAGTATTTTTTTAAATGAAATTTCATTTTATTTTAGGTCGAGAGAAAATGATGAGAGAACTGAAAGGGAAAAATTAATACGTCTAGGATTTCATTTTATTTTATGATTCTTTTTTTCAGATCCAATATTTTGTTAGTTTTTATTTTTTGTCCAAAACTGTTCTCGGCAATAGGATCGAGATAAGAATCATTTACAATTACAAAACATGATTCTCATATTATTTTTTATTTCAGGAAATAAAAACCAAAGGATTAAAATGGTTATCAATAGGGTCCTAATTCCACACGCGGTAAGATTTTGGCGGCGATGTCGATAGATTCCTCGAACAATGATCAAAGGGAAGAGAAGAATTCTTCTCCATCTTAATCAGTGACGTCCTACGTGACATACGTGTCTAATAATGTACCGTCTCGAAGGTTCCAAAACAAATGGGGAAATGACAAAAAAAGACACGCCCGGTGGGAGGTGCACGTGTAGTGCAATCAAATTGCCCGAGGCAAATTGGCCTTTTCCTCTGCGTTTCAACCGAGTCAAAAGGTCTTCGATGCATATGGGCCGACCCGGCCCCTCCCTCCTTTCGAGACGGTTTTCACTTTAAGACCGAACCTCTCACGTGGCCATTCATTGCTCTGGTCTGCCTTGCCGAACATGGAGATCGAAGGTCGGGCTGTCCCTTCGAAGGCGACTGCTCGAGTGAGTTAACGCACTCGTGACGCTCCTCGCGAAAGCGGCGGTTGCCCCCTGTCCTGTCCCAAATATAAGATGCGGATGCCTGTCTTCTTCATCATTCATCACGCGAAATGATTAAAAGTGATCACATCCCTATCTTAATCATTTCGATCTCTCGTTATAATCTTTCACAAGAATGTGTCACAACCCTTAATTTATTCATTGCCCATATTGTGTTAGCTAGAGTGGTTGAGCCGAGGTCACTTGACAAAAACCAAAATCAAGGCATGACTCCATGTGAAATCATCAAGTCGGAAAACCATCAGTTAACCGTAATCACCTCATTTTCGCTAACCAAAGGGAATTTTTTCGAGGCGTACATGGCAACGGAAGCTTGATACGACGATCAAAAACGGCACGTTGAAAACTCGTATACACAAAGAAGGTTTTACTAGTAGTATTACATAATCAATTCTCCACACAAAATAAAGAACAACTACTAAACAAAATCTTGAATAAACAATCAAAAAGAGGAAGTTCCTAATAACTCGACATTATATAGGTCGAATGAAATAGCACATTAATATGTACAAATTACTGAATTGGTAATAGACAGTCAACTGTGACACCATTGCAAAACCTACCGCCGACGTGTTGCTAAAACACTAAAATGGATGAAAACCTTATCACAAAGCCTAATGAAGTTTGATGCTCCATTAAATTGTCCGCTGATCTTTTTCAGGACTCGAGCGCCTTGTAAATCACCACGAAACAAGGAAGGATGCCTGGGATTGAACACGAACAGCTCCTCCAGATTCGAGTAAGCCCCGGCGTGGCCCGCCACGGAGTCGTACGAGCCGCCCGCCGCGGGGCCCTCCTCCCCCTCCCCCGGCTGCGGCTCCCCCTCCTCGGCCACACGCCGGACCCGGCCCGCGATGACGCGGCACACGAGCATGGCCCGCCGGCCGTCGGCGCACCGCAGGGAGTCGTGGGCCCGGCCGCTGCTGGCCGTGGTGCACACGCCCCCGCCCCCGCCCTGCGGCCTCGCGTGGAAGCCGTGGCGGACGACGGGCAGACGCCGCAGCCGGGAACGGAGCCGCACAGGCTGGTGGAGCCGCCGAGCCGAGGGCGCACGCGAGGGTGTGCAGTGGAACCGGAGCAGCTCGTTGCCGTCGGCGGCGCAGCGCGGTCCTTCCGGGTGCTGGCGAGCGCGCGGGTCTTCACCGCGTCCCGGCAGTCCTCGAAGCGTTGGATGGTGCGCTGGGTGTTGTGGACCTTCAGTATCCGTTCGATCTTGCAGATGGGGTTGTCCTTCTGAGCCAGCTCCTTGAAGATGATCTCACGATGTGGCGGCCGGAATCTTCCGGCCCGCTCGGACACTGCAAAATAAATAAATAAATATTATTTTAAATGCTCCATTAATGTGGGATGCGGAGTGAAAAAAAAAATACAATATTTACTCCAACTTGTCGGTGGGGTCACGATTCGGGCAGTAATATTTAAAAGCGTATGAGCACGAAATGAATAAAGTGCGCATCAACCAATAGTACTCCGCAACGTAAGAAAACGAGAGGGAGCATCGCGTCCGGGTCCTCATCGCGACAGCTGTGACCGTGGACGTAGGAGTAGTAAAAACATAAAAAGCGTAAATGGTCCCCCTAAATTAGGAAAAGAGAAAAAATTTCGGTGCACCATTAACATGACCGCATCGAGTGCTCGTTGATCAAAAAAGGTAATTCAATTAAAGATTGCCCTGATTTGCGATCTGAAGATGCCTTGCCCCAAATTGGCAAAAATTGCGAGATTTGCGGTGAAATTAATCGGGCGCAAAGCTTTTCATTAAAAGGCGGTCCACCCTAATCAACTACTACTAATCTTTCTGGCTCGGGCTGAAGATTGTAGTAAATGCTCTGTGATGTGATGCCATGGCACGTAACACAAGGTGATATGAAAAGGGATTTCGGTGCACACACGGAAGCAAAGCAAAGAAATATGCATTAGTAACGGGCAAGTTTTATTCCTTTTGTTCCTTTTCTGGTTTCGAGTGAAAGATGATTTAGGCATGTGAAAGAAACGAAACGCAAGTAATTATGCAGAACAAGGAGGAGCTAATATTAAGCTCCGTTTATTTCGTGAGAAGCAACGGTATTTTTTCTGTGTTCGGATGAAATCAGGAAAAAAAAAAATGAAGAAGAAGAAGAAGAAGCGAAGTACAGAAATACCAGCATGACGAACTGCTTGGTGAAGCTCTAGGCTCTCGAGCTTAGGGAAGACCTCGCCGCACTGGGAGCATGCGCATATGGTTGACCTGGGCGTGTACGGATACCTGATGACCATCAAATCAAGACCATCTTTGTCATTCGTAATATGAGGTTAAAATGGGCGAAATAGCGTGGGGGTTGGTTGGTCGGTCGATTCTTCTTCGTCGAGTGTCCGAAAAGTTTACCATGTTGGCGGGCGCCCGGTAATTACCTGCTGGGGTCAACGATCATGTGGCACTCGTAACACCCGGAGAGCTTCCGGAACTGCATGCCCCTCGACGACCCGCCACCGCCGCCGTGGGCTCTCGTCGACCCGGCCAGCGACCGGGAGGATGAGGAACCGGCCCCGGCCTTGCGCCTCAGGAGGCCGGCCTCCTGTCCGACGGAGCTGCCCTCGGGGGAGTTGTCGGCCCGGTGGACCACGCGGGTGTTGCCGTGGACGACGTCGCGGAAGCTGCATATGGAGCTGCATGAGGAGCCGGCGAGCTTGTTGTTGTGCTTGGAGGGGTCGTGGACGGCGGAGCCCTCGACCTGCTTGCACGTGAGGAGGCTCTTGAATTGGTCCCACGACGACTGCGGCGGCGATGCAGGCGGCTTTTGCTTTTGCTTCAGCTTTTGCTTTAGCTTTGGATCTTGCTCGTGTTGGTGTTGGTGTTGGTGTTGGTGCTGCTTCTGGTGGTGCTTGGTTCGCTTGCGTTTGGAAGGAGGGGGTAGTTTTTGCTTGTGGCTGGAGGAGCTGTCCGGTAGGAAAGTGAGGAGAGCCATGAAGAGAAAACCGAGGAAGAAGAAGAAGAAGAAGAGGAGGAGGAGGAGGAGGAAGAAGAGTTCCAAAAGATCTCTCTTTGATCCTACGAGAGAGGGGAGAGATCCAAGAGGTCTTAAGGGAGAGAAAAGTGGGTGGTGTGGTGGGTCTCCCTCTGTTTATTGTTCTTTTCCTATTTCTTTAACTCTCTCTCCGTCTCTCACTCTCACTTTTGGTTTTGGATTAACTTGTGTCCTTGTCTTGTAGGGATGGGCAGGGCAAGGCAAGTGCGCTCTTGGCGACCCGAATTGATGATTTGACATTGCGTTGCGTCTTTGAGGTCGCACCTGGCGACTACTTTCTCTCTCGGCGCGACGGGAGGTGACGTCGGAGCTGATCAGCACCTACGGATTGGTCCGTCATCGCAAAGGGCGTTCAATCAGAACCGTACAACTTCCCCCTCTCCATCTCAATCTCAATCTCAATCTCACACCCCATTAAAGCTCTTGACGAGATGGGGTCCAGAGAAAAATGCTTCTGGTGGAAGTAGTTGCGGATGAGCCTACCATTCATTCCAATAGGGGGCTTAGGTTTATATCTGAAAATGTAAAGGATGTTCAGAGAGAGAGAGAGAGAGAGAGAGAGAGAGAGAGAGAGAGAGAGCATGTGATGTGCTCTGGACATCTGACTTTAGGTGGTAGAACATGTTGGGTTTAATGTTGTCCCGGTTGGAGTTTTTCCCTTGGTACTTACTTCTCCCCGGACTCTCTCCCCGTAGACCAAAACCGCGAGGCCATGGCCATGTGCTCTTCTTTATTCAGGCGCTGATAACTTGCCCATATGGGAGCTGCCCTGCGACTCGGCGAGTCGACTCTCTTTTGGCCCGATTTGGGGTTAGTTTTGTTATGAGGGGCATTCGGGTCATTTCCGGAACCAACTGTGTCGGGGGTGTGGGCCCAGATTCGGGGGGTAGAGCAAGATGGGGGGCGAATGTGCCGAGGAGGTATCATATACGACGCGCGGAAAGGATTTGGAAACTGGTACCGTCTGCTGCGAATGTGCGTCTCCCCACGCCCCTCCCAACTCCGCGCTCACTGGTTGGATTGACGAATCTGCCCCGCTTTCCCCCCTAATATTCTCTATTGGCCCATGAACGCCGACGACCCTCCTCCTCGATGGATTATTACAAGAGCGGAGTCCAAATTGAGGGTCGTCCAACCTCGATTATCCGTCCTAAGCCAACTGCATGCAACTTTTAAGATTTGACTCATAATTACAACGAAGTAAAGCGTAAAAAAAAGAAGAAAAAAATCAAACTCAAGATTTTATTTTAATTTTTCTTTAAATTAGGGCTACGTCCAATAGAAAATTCTTCTATAATTAATACTTCGGACCTTTCGTTACATCCCTCAATTGCAAAAATACAAGATTCTCATGTTTTCCTGTCAATGCAGAATATGAACCACACTCCAATAGTAACAATCTTAGAATGCGAGATCCAGATAAAAAAAAAAATCTTAATTGTACGGCATTAATCTCTCTCTCTCTCCTATTTTATCGAACGTATATCAAATCAAGTTTTATGCCGCTTGTGGCCACGACCAGTGCACGTGACCCCTGCCGCTGAACCGTGAAAGAAGAAGAAGGGGAACAATGTTGTCGTGGATTAGGTTGATGCACTGTCAAAAGACTCGAGCTCAGCCATAAGACTCCAAAAGCCGACCTGGCAAAGCATGATGAAGCTAAGATTGCTTAGAATTGCTGGAACACCTCAAAAACTTCCTAATTTCACTTATACGCGGAAGTCGTCAGCACAAATCAAGCAAAGCTCGACCATCATATAAGACGCTTCTGATACTGTTAAAGAGTCGGCTCGCTACATAGTTTGCAAACGATGCGCAAAATCTTTCTAAAGATGTACATAAATGCGAACACAAATAGCGATCATGCGTGCCGATCGACGCCAGCCCTTCATTCCGGCTGAAGAATAAGTGGGTCTTCGTCCAGTGCACTATATACCAAACGTCAATCTGCGAACCCACGTTGCTACGTCTTATCACATCGAAAGTGAGAATGCATCGTGCAGAAGCAGATGCAGACCGGCGCATATGGATCACCAAATGAACAGACAACAAGGACGGAACAAAGCATCATCCATCGCTTGCTATGCTAGCTTCGCAAATGATCAGATGAGAATCTTGCAACACCCCTTCTGATCTGCAGTTCAACAACTCCTCTTTATCTTTCTGTTTTTTTTTGCTAAACCCTTTTTATTGGATTAACACCATTGCATTGATTATTCAGTCTGCAAATTTTCTGACGCCATCTGCTTGTTTAGAGAGAGAGAGGGGGAGAGGGAGAGTGGTTGGAGATTTGGCTAACAGTTGATTGCAATATAATAACCGAGAAGGCAATGGCTCCTTGTCCTCCACAACCATCGCTCTCTGTCCGATCCACGATGGGGGCAAACCCTCGTTAAACAACTCACACAGCTAACAAAGCCATGCTGCCACTAAAACCTTAAATTAAAAAACGACGGGGTTTGTACTAAAAAGTACGATCCTGATTTAGATTTATTGCCCGGAAATTTCTGGGCGCCAAGTGCTGCCTCCTGGCCACCGCTCCAAACTTTGTTACGTTGTTACATCAATGTATATTTGACGAAAAAGACAAATGTTTGATCACCTTTCTGCTCCTAATGACGCTTCTAATCTCAGCTGCATGATCCTATTCAAGCCCCCCTTTTGCTTACTTGTTTTTCTTTCTTTTTTCTTTCCTATGTAAGTCAAGTTATTATACAAGGATCCCTTTTTTTTTTCTTTTCCTGGCCCGAAGCAATACAAGGTCGCGCGCAGAACAAGCAAATATGGAATGACAAATGCGTGATACTAACGATCACATTCAAAATATCTAAACTATAGCCTAACATGGTTTTACTGAGAAGTAAATATTCTAACAATACTAATTGATAGTTAATCTTCACTTAAATAAACCAGAGAAGCAGAGAAAGAATCGGCCACGTTCGAGGAAAGGCCATGTGAGTTAGGGTCTCTTTTTTTTACCACGAGTCCTCTTCATTAATCATGAGCACGGAAATATAGGCCTTCATCTGTCCTCGCGCCTCCATCCTATCAAAGACTAGTCCAAACACCACGTTCGCTTTGCTTCTTGGTTGATTTCGAAGCGTTCGAACTGGCAATATTCAATGTACTTCTACTATGATTGCGTGGAATTGAGCGAAAGCAAAACAATTTTCGACCAGATTACGCACTCAATGCTTAGTTTAAACCTAGTTAAGTTAGACACGGCACAAACGACGAGAAATCGGGGGGCAAAGACACGAAATTTTTGTTCAAAATTCGAAAAAAAGAAGAAGAAGGATGATATCTCCGGCATTAAATAAACGTTGCACAGTGGCATTCGTGTACGAGAGACATAAATTAAGGTGGACCATGTTTTTATATCTTTAGAGGTAAAGGTGCTTTCACAATATTAGGAACTGGGGATACGTGTACCTTCGATTTTTCAAAATAAATGGGGAACCGGTTTTGGGTCGGGGATACTACGAGGAGATGCGCTTGCCCTAACTTTGATGAACACCATTTAAAAAATCGAAGTCTTTTTGGGGGTTTGAAATCCCTGTTGAAGAATTTCGAGACGCTCTTCCTCTTAGCCTTGTTCTTTTTTCCTTTTATGGGCCATCCTCGAACTATGTTTGTAACCTATTTCAAACTCTAGGAAAATGTTTTTTATGTAATGATGTGGAACTCCAAACTTAGATGGATCAATGCCAAACCCTAAACTACACAGGTGAATTTATGTACACCATAAGACGCGAGCCCCTACTAGAATGAATTGCTTTGGTAGAAAATGAAGGTTTCTTCTAGCCCAAAAAAAGGAAACTGTCGTTACTTTTTCTTGGCCACTTCAAGAAAATTCTCGCAATTGTGTCTTGAACGCAAAAAGAATTGGGTCAATACTACTTCGCTTTACTGGTCCAACCAAATCAGTCCAATGTTCTACGTGCTCAAAGAAATAATTTAGATGATATGTCACGGGGAAACTAATTTCACACCCTTTTTTTCTTTGGTTAAAATGAACCCTTTTGAAGTTAGTCGACTAAATTAGCCTTCCATATTGGTTAAGCATGTATTGATACTTAATAACATATTTTTAGGCACTCATAATCTATGAATTGCTACTTACTTATCTTGATTCGTTTCAAAAGTTTTCCTTTTGAAGAGAGTATTTTATAGGGTTGAGCAATCGGGCTGATTCAACCTAGGGCCTTGACCAGTTCGATCTCCAGTTCTATACCTTGAACTTGCTGGTTTACGAAGGAACCTAAACTTGGTTTACCTATGATCCTAAGTAATTTCTTTTACTTTTTGGTCTATAGCTAGAAATATTTGTTAAAATTGAAGATATTTGACATATTACTCTCAAGAAGAAAGAATTATCTTCATGATTGGCACGTGTATCTTGCATACGTAATGATTTTAAACAAACCAAGACGAAGAGAGACGGCTGGTTTACTTTCAAGCCAATTCCAGGATCACATAGGGTCAGTTTCCATTTCAAACATAGAGACCCATGAGGAAAATTATCAAAAAAAAGTCCTAACCTATTGCAATTGTACCAATTTAGTCATAAATCTTTTTTATCACTTGAGTCCGAAACATTTAGCACATGTGACAATTTGATCCATTCGCCTAATTTTGGCTGAAAATCACTGACTTGAACGCCAGCTGTCCAACATAGCGTAGTTAGCTAAAGCAAGAAGGAATGGAATTTAAAAAAAAAAAGAGAGAGAGAGAGAAAATAAAAATAAAAATAAACTAAAAATTCATGTAATAAAATATATATAAAAAAATCTAAAAATTGTCTATGTCAGTATGGCAGTTCCACGTCAGCAATTTCTAATTAAAGTTAGTCGAATGGACTGAATTGGCATAAATGCAAAAGATTTAGAACTCAATTGACTAAAAAAAAATTTAGAATTAAATTGACACAATTGCAATAGGTTTAGACTTTTTTTGGTAGTTCTCCTATGAACTGCTCCTGATAAGGTAGGTTCCAAGTATCCACCCTTAGATCAATCACTAATAATTTACTTCTTCCTTAAAAAAGGTAAAGACCCCCGGTAGAAAGTAAATTTAGTTAGAAACTCAATTTGGGATTTATTTGATTTGTTCCTTACAACCTAAAGCCACAAAGACCAAACAAGATTAATAAAAGGCAAAGACGGAGACGAAACTTTGCTATCTTTCTGCCACAAAGAAAATCATTAAAATATCGTTCATATTCCCGTAATTCCTACCGATTGCATAGATGTAGAGCATATGCAACTTTGTTGATGAACGAAATATGAGTTCGATTATAAAGAAAGCGTAATTAGGTTTGGCCTTCCATCAAAATCATGTAAAACTTAGATAAAAGCATAAATGAATTGTGTCATAACAACTCAAATTCGCAGAATCATACGTTTAAAAAAAAAAACCAATGTATTCGGATCAAATAGAGAAAACTTATTGTTCAACTTTGAAACACGGTTTGTCATAAAAAGAAAACATATTCTTACCAATTCTAATTCACATCTCGAGTTCGTGAACAGTTATTAAAAGTATTCTACTACTATGTGATTCCGAAGAAAATTGGATATAAGGTATTTAATTTTTTTTTTGGAAACTTACTTAAACGTGGTAGGCAACGGAGAGATAATGAAATGTAAGGGGAGAGAGAGGGAGGGAGGGAGCGATATTCATATGTTTGAAGCAAATCTTGTGATTGAAGTGAAAAGAATAAAAGTAACTAGGTCAGTTCACGTAAAAATATGTATTTTAGTCAAAGTATGTGAAAATAGCCCTGCCACACTATCAAAGCCATTTAAACAGAAATGGTTTACGCAACAAAGAATGGTTTTAAGACCATTGGATTATTTTTTTTCTTGAGAAATTTCAAAAATGTCCTGAACCTATCGAATTGGTACCAATTTAGTTCTAAATCTTTTGTATTTGTACCAATTGAGTCCATCCAGCCTAGCCAAAAATCGACGTCGTGGACTTTGATTGTCCTATGTGGGAATTTTTTAATATTTTAATTATTTTTTTCTTTTTCTAAAACTATTTTTTTTATTGAAGGCCGGCAAGGGTCACCAACTTTCAATAAAAAGGAAAAAAAGTACAAAAAAGAAAGAGAAAAATAAAAAAAATTAAAAGATATAAAAAATTGTCAACATCATCGTTAGTTGTGCCACATATCACAATTAACGGCCCCATCAATAATTTCCTGTCAAAATTAATCGGGTGAACTTAATTGACACAAATGCAAAAAAAGGTTTAGAATTAAATTAGCACTAATAAAAGGTTTTAAACTGAATTAGTACCAATGCAATAGGTTTATGATTTTTTTTTTTACACTTATTCCTTTTTTCTTTTTGTCATGGCTCGCTTTAGCTAAAAAATATGTAGGCCACCAAGTAAGTTTGGATGATAATAACGATCCGACCGCAGCCCGAATCTTTTCTAATTACTTTGACAATTTATTACCGAGAAGCGAGAAATACAGGCACGATCCAATTCGACCAATAAGGGGATTAGGCGGTTTAGCTTGCTCAGTTTCCGGTTCAACCGGGCGAACCGGCAGAGTCGTCCGACGGCTTCGGTCCAGATTCGAGGGCTCGTTTCACTTTGGGCCTAAGAAGCGGAAAAAAAACCGGTTTTGCCATGGTCGTACGGCCCGAACTCGGCAGTCCTGAGCTTGAACTGGTGTTTCTCCATCAAAGATCTCACAAGCTCGGGAGGCCCATCGAACCCCTTAAACCCCCGAGAGCGAATGCAAGGTTTAATGCTGTCACTGTCGGACCCTCTTCGTCCAGACACCGCAAGCTGCAAAGAGCTTTCCTCTTTCGCGCTTCGACCCCAAAATTCCTCCTACTTCCCGTGGAGTTTTTGCTCAACAATTGTGCAAAAATGTCCGGAAATCAGTCCAATGTCGATTCGGTTCAAAGCCGTAGAGTCACCTGGGAAGGCTGCAGCGTCTTGCTGGACATCAACGACGGCGACCGCCTGGTCTTCTCTCGGCTCACCGAAAACTCGTCGGTGTTTCAGAAATTTAACGACTTCTTGTTTTTTTATTTTTTTCTGATGTGAATGCTTGGAGTTGAGTCGATGGTCAATGGTGTTTGTTGATGTACGGTCTTTTGGATTTGCAGGACTTTGAAGATCGGGAAAAAGAACTATTTTTTGGGGCCGCTCATCGGTTGTCCGTTCGGTTCTTTGTTCCAAGTCGAATATGGAGCTGAAGGGTCGAAATTGTCTCGCGTTCTTCGACCAGCTGAAGGTTTTTCCTCCTTCCCGTCTTCCTTTTGTCATGTTGAACGTGCAATGAAGTCCCTGTAATGGAAGTCCCGTGAGGATCGAGGCATGTTCGAAGAAACTAAATTCACGTTTGTTAGGTAGTCATGGATACTGGAAGTGTTAATGTTGGGGTGTTGTTGAGAATTATTTTCTGAATTGTGATACGAGTTTCCAATCCAGCTTGTAATTCTGCGATATTTTCCTGTATTCTGGCAATGTAAGGGGGCCTCTAGTATTATACCATTGGATTAATATATTCCATCAGCATGTCACACTAAAATTCAGGCTACAAAGCGAAAACAAAAGGAAAATGTACCAACTGTGGAGGGACGACGAGCAGGACGAAATTCTTCATTCAAGGTGTTATAATGTTTTCACTTTAGAGCGCAATTATGAGGCTAATAGCAGCATGAATTTAGATCAAACAGCACACAAAGAAGTACTTGTTATCTGTTTGTTGCATGCTTTAACTTTGAGTGTCTATTATTCTGGGGATTTCATTGCTGGCACGTTCCTTGCTGAGCTTTCACTTTGGTCTGTCTTGTTAAGACGTCTTTGTTACTTGTCTAGTCAGTAACATTGAAGACAATGGTGATTATCAGCCGGTGGAGGAGCACAGGGATAACAGGGAACTGGTCGACAACAACAAAGCTCAGAGTCTTTCTGGTGAAGATATAGAGGAATTACGGAGGTTAGACATCAAGCTACTTTTGTTGGCTGGAGCTAATATTTGACGGCCTTTTCCAAATAGATACACAATTACCATGTCTGAAATAAAACTCAGTATGTCTACTCAACTCTGTTAATGGCTGATATGAGTCTAATAACATATACATGTATAAAGCTGGAAACCTTTTAGGACATGAGAAGTTGCAGAGGATGGGCACTAAGTCTTGTATATTATATACATGCGGCCAATGTGCCTGTTATCAGTTTTCTTTATTTGTCTCTGTAACGTGTTTCTGCTTAAATACCCCATCATTCCTGTGGAGCGCGCCAATGTGAGGTGAAAGACTCTAATATATGGTGGTCTTCATTAAGTAGTTAGATGATTTGAGAGATGAGAATTTTCCACAAAAAGATATAGTATTCTCTCTGATATGATAGTCAAGTAAATGTTGCCAAAGCTTATCAGTCTGATGCAGACAGGGTGCGACTGGTGATGAAATTATTGAAGCTCTAATTGCAAATAGTGCTACATTTGAGAAGAAGACAGCATTTTCACAGGTTATTGCTTACTCTTGAAGCGCTATTTTCCTCATGGCATGCAAAATATTAGATGTGAAACTTGAATGGTAAGCTGATTTGCATTCTGTCTTCAGGAAAAATACAGATTGAAGAAACAAAAGAAATATGCTCCTAGAGTACTGTTAAGGCGACCTGTGGCACGAAGGTTACTTCTTAAACTTGTTGCTTAGTGATCTTGTTTATCTTCTTTCACACTTTATTCATCTGAGTTGGCAGCAGTTGGAATTTTCTCTTTCTTCTCGTCTTACAGATCTGTCAAAAGGTCAGAAGTTGCTTTAAGGCATCTGTGTGTAGCTAACATGTTGGTTCATTCAGTTCCTTGGTTGGAAGGGGAAGCTTTGATTTTTTTTTTTTCCTTGTTCATAAAGCCTTTGTATTTCGATCGTCAAACCAATTAGATGCTTGGTGCTACTTTTAGGAACATTCTAGATGAACCAGCTGTAATGCTATGAAGTATTCAACTATTGTGCTTGATATGGTAGAGCATGCAGTGATAGAAAGAAACCATGGGCTGCATACACAAGTTCATGGTTCTCCATATAGTAGAAGTAGGTATTTGTAAGACTTTTCCAGAATTATGTGCTCCCTGGGAATTCATTCATCATATCATGATCAAATCACTTTATTGTGTGTTAGATGTATTTTGAAAAAAGACAGTTAGCAGGCATCTCTGTGTTTGTATATTGGAAAGATTTTCTTTGCTCTTTTTAACCCTTGCATATTGATTACTTGTTTCCTTCATTTGACTCTGCACTGACTTGTGCTTCTCTTCATTCCTTTCAGTATATGCGAGACATACTTCACAAAGTATCCGGCCAGAATAGGGTAATGGCAGCAATCTTTAATCACTGCCGGCTTATGTTGATTGTCATTTCATTGGGTACTGTGAGTGTTTGTCTAGGTATGCAGGGGGAATCTGTGCACTTGTGCACAGTAAGCTATGAATTGGTCAATAAAGGTAACCTTGTTAGGGAGTATAAATGGGAAGCTTCCTGCTCATATGAAGGCATTTTCAATTCCAGGTTGAGATGAAGGTTCAAAACCAGAATAGCTTTAGGACGTTAAAAAAAGCTATGAGGGCAAATAATCAGATTGGTTTTTCTGTAAAATTATTTGTGCTTCAGACACAACAATATGTAGCTTGATTTAGCTTAGTCCCTTTGAATTTATGGGCAGTTAACCGCTAAGAATAAATTTGAACAACCCCTATCTAATCACTGCTGAGAATGACAACTTTGATGATTTCTTCCTGCCTTTAGGTTCATGCGAGTGGATTCATTGTCTCTGCTGCTTTCCATGGCTAATGTTGCTGCAAATTCTGACATTCTTGTGGTGGATATGGTTGGTGGTCTTCTCACTGGTGCTGTAGCAGAGCGCATGGGTGTTTGTCCATTTGATCTAAACAATTGATTCTTGCATGTAGTTGTTAAATCAACTAGAGACAATGCTTTGTTCATCTGCTATTCAAGAGCAAAAGTATAGGTTTTTTGTTTGAACTTATGAAAGGGCAAAAGAATAGTTTGTTTGGACTTGTGAAAAGCAAAAGGCACTTTTTTTACTTTCCTGCTGAAGTTTTTAAGTCATTATTTAAATTTTATTTATGTGAATCGACACTTCAATATCTATATAGTGAAAGTTTCATGTGCTTAAGATTGGAAAAAAAAAAAGGTCAATTTGAGTGAGCTGCAAGATTTGAGTAGTCAAAAGTCACTCTAGACTAACACTTACTATGTACTTTGTTGTTAGTTACTTTTCATTTCTGACGAAAAAAGTTCAACGTCAATAATTTGTTTGAACACTCACCAAGATGGATCATCTACTTCCCAAATGGAGAGTAGGCACTAATGCTATTAACTTGTAAATTTACGACCGTTTCAGTCACTTAAGCAACAATCATTGTGTGCAAAAAATCTTGATTTTTTACCGGTATCATGTTTTGAACAGGTTCAGGTTATGTGTGTAATATGTATCTTGAAAGTAGCCCATATCCCATGGACATAGTGAGGATGTTTAATTTCAGTGATGAAATTTGTAAAAGGTATGCATTTGAAGCTTATGCACTACACGTGCTTTTGTTGCAACTTTTAAATATTGGAGGAGTTTGGAAAATGTAAAGAATTATTTCATCGCTGTGGCGACACCTAAATTTTATTTTTGCGAATTCAATGTTGACGTGTTATGTCTTTCAATCAGTCAAGTAGTGTAAGGAAGGAAAGATCACATCACTTGCAATAAAATGATAAGACGATCTCTTCAAAATTTTCTAAATTTTATTAAGAGTGATTGAACAAGACAACTTCAAAATTCAGCAAACGCAAAGAAGGTACCATTGCTACGATAACTTGGTTGATTGTGTGCGTACCGGATTCCGCTATGTTCATCTAAGAAGAAGGATTCTCATGATTGCACTAATAGTAGACCCTTTATCTGCCTGCACCCTGTGGCACAGTCTATACTTGGAGGCTTAAGAACTTTTTTTGGGCTGTGATAGGTTGCTTAAATTGTCTATTTTATCTCTCTTTTCCCAAAGGGAGTTAGGGAGGGAGGCATTGTTAGCAAAAGCTGCTCACTTGTAGAGGTGTTATTGTGCTCTGGGGTGAACTAACCCACAGTTTTTCTATAATATGTCGAGGACTGCTTATCACTGAAGTCATCTAGTTTAAACAAGTGTATGATGGGCCTTATTCACTGCATCTTGACTTGGACCATTTTTAAGCTCTGCAGTTTGCACTAGTCAAGAAAGCTGTGTTACTTTTCTTAAATGGGCATGTTTTGCAGAATCTTCTCACATAGCCTAATCTATGAAAACTAAACAGCTCTCTTCTTCACTCCTGGAATATATGAATGGCAGTCATTAGATAATCGCTATTGTATGTTCTACCTCATACTGTTTCTGAGCACTCACTGCTTATTAGTTTTTTTTGGTAAGGACTCACTGCTTATTAATTCATTTTCTTTTTCAGAATTGTGAGGACATCT
The DNA here is from genome assembly GCA_019149425.1 of Psidium friedrichsthalianum. NCBI lineage: Eukaryota > Viridiplantae > Streptophyta > Magnoliopsida > Myrtales > Myrtaceae > Psidium > Psidium friedrichsthalianum. The sequence goes on along the minus strand of JAGVVM010018939.1, from coordinate 20,598 downwards.
CTCAGTGATTTATGTTCTGTTCAAATGATCCATCTGAGCAAATGGGTCATGATGTCTCCGCCACTGCAAATTCATCAAGTGTAGGTATCTGTCCTTACGAAATTTCACTCTGTCGTAAGTTGCGTATGATCAGGATTCCATCTGTTCAGGAGCAATGTTTTCTCATGAGACACTTACAGAACCATCTGCAATGGAAGAAATTGCTCCACCATCTGAAAACGATGTTAGCAAATGCAAAATCCAAAAGCTGGAGATAAAGCATCCCAAGAAACCATTGACTTGTGGAAAGCAAATGGATTTTCTAGGTAGTTCGACTTTTGCTATGTACTCATCAAAGACGAATGATTGTGGGACTTTAGTATTCTAAATGCAATCTGCAGTCTGATTGTTGCAGCTCCTGACTGGATACTTGGAACACAGTGAAAGATCTCATGCCCCATCTATCGCATTCAGCTCCCTTTGCAATTTATCACCAATATCTCCAGGTTTGTGTTTCCAATTTTTCTTTCTAATAATTGTGTTAATTTTTTCTCGACTTCTTTCTGCTGAAATTTTTAATCCTTTGTTGGTGTCATTCTAATGGTGAGTGGACTTGCTTTCATCATATTGTTTAGTTTGCTTTCTTTATAATGGCGGGTATTGTGGTTAATGCATTTATATGCAGTCTTAGTTAGCATATTCGAGAAGAAGCTATTATGCAAGCTACGTAGATGTGTATGAACGGCATCCATTGTCAATAAGATCTATTGTTTTTTGCACATCAAACTTCTTTCTGCCTCTTTATGGTGAATCGATGCATTCAGGGCGTGATATTTGAGCAGCTTCTTTACTTGATTTGTCCAAGTGCAGCCTCTGGCAACTTGCATGCACCACTTGCAGGTTGAAAAGATGGCAGTCGGTTTGCAAATATCAGAACCTTGGCTGCGTGAATATCAGGTTCCTCCAAATCTAACGAACTAATTTTGTCGTCACTATATGTGGCAGCTCATCTGCAGAGATTCTGCTCCTTAAAATTATGTTCTTCCGTAGGGTGCAGGATGCTTCTTTGAATGCTCACCTGACTTCTGATATATGATTCTGATTTCCCCTTTCCATTTCTGTTTGTTTCTTCGTGATATGCAGGTTCTTCCATCGAGAACTCATCCATGCATGCAGATGAGCGCATTGGCGGGTACATCTTAAGTGGGGTTAAGATTTGTACTCCAGAAAGCGCTAGGAAAGGATAGACTTTTGTCGCTTTCCATCCTCGGTGCTTCCATATTCTTTGTCAACTCTGAGTTCATAAGAGGCGTCAGCCTGTGACCGTTAAACTGTAAGACATTGTTTTGCAATTCTTTTGTGTTGTGTTTGGATCGCAGAATCTGGTTATATAAGATGCCATTTTCTGGGCGGCAAATTCTGGGATTGCTCAAATCTGATTTCTTCTTCATCTTTTAGTGCGACCTGATAATTTGCAGTCCAATATCTCATGACAGCATAAGCCATTGCAGCATTTCTTACCGTTTTTAGATCAAGTAATTTCTTAGGATTCTTGTATGGATAATTAATTTTTTTGCTGAATCTTCGAGGAGATGAACTTTACTCCGATATCCGAAAACTTGTTCGGGATACAATGTGACTGCCACAACTACTCTATAGTTTCATGTTCATTTCAAATTTATGAAGAGAAAACGACCGTCATTCCAAATCAAGTGGTGTCGTCTCTACCTCTACCACAATTGGTTGCATTTTCGCATATTTAGTCATTCTAATCTCGTTAGCAAAAAATTTAAGACAAAGAACCAGAGGAAAAAAATTCTTTATAAGCTAATCCTTTAGGAGAATCTTTGGAAATGCGAATAATTTTACTGTAACTGGATAGAGAAGGTAAGCGTAATTTGATTGACATAAGTCGATTGACAATTAAACGAGGGCGTGCTACTTCAACGACTTATGTCAATCAGATTAGAACGTAATGATCCTCTATCCAATTAAGTTTTTTACGTTTCTATATAACTAACCAAATTATATAGGGAATATTCAGTACAAAAATGTCGACTCTTGTGATTAGAACGCACATGAAACTTGAACTAAAGTTTGTACATTTCTAAATTAATTAACGAATTCTACCAAAATTATGCAAGTACCAAAAAAATACCTCATCTCGAGATTAGAATGCACAAGAAACTCGAATAGCACTAAATCAATCACTTTCCAAGGCTCCCTAACAATCTTCAAACTCTCTCATTTCATTTCATCTCATCTCATTCCCTCTATAAATACACACCCTCCCAGTCGAATTCATTAAATTTGGAGAAAACGATTTGTTTATGGGATTTATATGCTCTTCACATGTATACAACATTCCCCACACTAAAAATTTGAATCTTTTTGTTAGGATTTTCAAGAGTTAGGCTTGCTACACGAACCTTGCACGTTTGCACGACTTAATGATCCAAACACGGGAAATGAGGAAATAGTTTCCTAGATTTTTCTTTTCTTTTTGGCAGAATAATGGAGCTTGAAGAAGTAACAAAACCAACTTAGAGTACATTTATTTCGGTGAAATTTAGTACATTCTTTTATCATCTAAGTACCTGAAGTCGAAAAATAATTTTTCTAGAACAGTTTTCCTTCAAATAAATGGACCTTAAGTAATTATCTAAAAGTCCAAGATAAGGGTTCACACTAGTATGCTAACCAAATGAAGGTAATAGAGAATTTCACCTTGATCAATACACTTTCATATCCTTTTGCAGTTCCCAGAGCTTAATGTTCATAGAACTTATGTCTAGATTTATTTATACGTATAACATGCCTTTTCTTTTTAAGTAAATAATAGAATATTGCTTTTCTAGCCAAAAGACAAAATATTGTTTGCTTTTAGATTAAAAAAAACACAGCAATATATTAATATCCCACTATTCTAAATCATTTTAAGTATTTCACTTTAAATAAAAGTCAGATTATGATTAGAACAGGATTTATAGAAAAAATTAAAATTAAAATCACCCCGAAACAATTTTTTTATCCAATATTCTAAAGATCGTTTCAGGTATGTTTGTACTTAGGTTATTCTTTTTTTTATATATATATAGCTGTCAGATGATGTCCGGATTAGCTATCTGTCACACACCTTCACTAGTCCACCTTTGCGGATGATTTTCAAGTCTGCGCGGATGATTGTCGATAAGTAAATGTTACCCACATTCGAGCACTTTGGGCAGGAGCTAAGGGATGGAACAAAATGACCGATTTGCCAAACTACAGTTTAAATTCCCGCAAGTGCTTTTCAAGGTGGACAAGCAATTCACAACTTGAACCAGATCCCATGTGTATCTATCTGTAGCTCTTGTGAACGTCCGCAAGAGCATAGAACAGCCATGCTTCCCTCAAAACCATTGAGAATCCAAATCTCATTCACAGCCCTCTTCAAGCATTAAATCAAATCTGATTTTGTTGACACCGAAAATTGGCTTAGGCCTTAAATGGTCATAGAGCCCACGGGGAGGCAGTGAAGCCCATAGGAAGAAATGCTGGTAGTCAAGAGCACGTTAAATCGATGCTCAATTAAACGTGAAAGTCGGTGACACCATGAACTAGGTTTGTCACACCGACAATTATGCAAAGCAGCTAAGTTATTGCTTTAAAACCATTTAAAGGATAAGGGGAGCAGTTGCCAAAACTAGTCGGAGAATTTAGGGATAGGTTGCACGAGAATAATCTAAGCGACGGTTATACCTTGTACTAGGTTATAAATAGTCGGACACAGCTCTTGTTAGGGACCAATCAATCATCAATCAAACACTTATCTTTTGCTTTATAACTTATCTCGTCAAGCATTTACCTTTTGTCGCACTTTACGTTTATTGTCGTGTTCATCTTTTTGCTATTTGCTTTACTTCCTATCCAGAATTGTCACATAAACCCATTTAAATAATAGGTCTAAACACTCGATACTTTTCTGTGTAAGATCTTTCATTGCGGACATTTTGGGCAAAATACATTTATTAATAGTTGAACCGAAAAATGTTTGCCTTGGTAGCAATTACCACTTGATCTAAAACTTTGCTGGAAAGGGCTATGCAATGCCTCAAATAAGAGTCCATTATTGTTGAGCCAAAAGGAAATTAACCAAACCCTAATCGAAACTAGCCTTCCTCTTACAACAAAAGTAGAGTTAATCACGGAAGTAGTTATTACTTGTTGGCAGATGCTGGACCATGCTTTTGGTCCCCCGGATTCCCTAATTCGTGATTAATTAAGAAAGTTAATTAAGGCTCCCAGAGCTTAGCGGTTTAGAAAAAAATTTCCTAAAAAAAACCATTCATGTCTCTTATAAAAATGAATGAGAAAAAATATGCTCATTATTTATGAAAATGTTCAGAAATTAATTATTGTCGAAAATGAGAATACTTTTTGTTGATTAATTATTTGAAGTGATATAAATGATTAACTTCACCAAAATATTCAAGTAATTCATATTTTGCATAGCAAACGGAATGTCACTGATGTTAACATGACATCAATCTCTGAGAGCTGGCTTTTGAGCCAACCCTTGTCTTATACGACGTTGAAATAATGAGATTTCTTATCATATTCATATTAAGCGATCGAATCCTTGTTCTGCATATCACCATCAAACCCTAATAGAAATTATTCTATTTTGAACTAAAGGGACACATAGTACCTTAATATACATAAGAAAAAATTATCAAAAAAGTCATTAATCTATTGTTAATATGCCAATTCAGTCATAAACTTTTTTTTTTATCGATTAACTCTTAAATCTTTTACAATTGTGCCAATTCAATACATTTGACTGGCCAGAACTGACGTGGCACCGCCGCGTGCTAACATGAACATTTTTAAATAATTTTTGAATTTTTAAATTATTCTTTATTTTTAATAACTTTTTTCTATCTCTTTTTTTTTACTTTACTTTTTTTTTTTGGGGGTTTGGACTGACAGCCCTACCCACCACTAGCCCCATGGGTGAGGGTCGCGGCCCTCACTTGGGCGACGGCCACTGCAGATGCGGTGAGGGTCCCTGGCCCTTGCTTGCGACTGGGCAGGGGCTTGCAACCCTCACTGAGCTAGGCTCACCGTGAGCCCTTGCCCAGCCGCGACGAGGTTGCTAGCCCCCAACCTGACCGTGGCTAGGCAAGGTTGGGAGCCCTCAATTGGTGGCCAGCAAGGCTGTCGACCCAATTCCTAAAAAAAGGAAAAGTAAAAAAAAATAAGAAAAAAGTTATTCAAAAATTTTAAGACAATTTAGGGCTGGATTAACACAATTGTAATAGATTTATGACTTTTTTGGTAATTTGACCAATATAAATAAGATGCCGCAAGAAAAAAAAATCAAAACATGTGAAATCTTAACTGTACATAAAATAGAAAAACTGTAAAAAGAAGGAAAGTAAATAAGTTTGGGAACCACTTTAAATGGAAATTGAATAATTGTGGCATCCTATGTATATTAAAGGTACTATGTTCAATTTTACTTAGTTTTGCCGGTTTTTTTTTTCAAGAAATCTTATTATTTCAACGTTTTCTAACAATTTTGCAGACTAATTGCCACGTAGGATATAGAAAATCGTCAACATAGACACCTTTTTAATGGAATCACTTGTTTATAAACTTTCAATGTTTGTTGTGAGTATCACCATCAAATTATTTCTTATCACTTATCTTTTATACAATTCACATATAAAATTAACGAATGAATAAACAAAAAAGAAAAGAAACCTAAAGAATTCTAAAATAAAATCGTACTTCTATTCTCCACTGTGAAACTTTAAAAGATAAATGCAAGTGAAATCTCATCATCTTGGATTGCCATGAAGTGTTTTTGAAAGAAACATCATGATGACTAGAGTGCGGGAATTAGATTTCTCCACAGTGATATGCACAACAAAAGTACAAATTATGAGGAGAAGATTGTTTTACAAAATTTTTCTATGTTAATCTCTAGAGTCTACTTGACAATCAACCTATAAATTTTGCTCGCATCATAAAAAACAATTAGATTTCTTCAAAATTGCTCTTTTTGACAAAACTTATTTTACGGAATAAAATCTAAATATAAAAAGTAAAAATAGTGCCTTTAATAAACACGAGATAGCCACATTAAACAAAAACAAAACATATGAAATGCTTAACTATGATAACTAGATTCTAAATAAAAATAGAAAAAGAACAAAAAGAAGGAAATACTTTAATTTGCAATTGAATAATGGAAAATTTTCAAAGAAAAGCCTGAAGTGTCCTCATTTTCTCAAATGAGGGTCTAAAGTGAAATTTGTTTTAAATAAAGGTCTAAAGTGCCCTCATTACTTCAAAGAAGAGCCAGATGAAGAGCATTTTCATCATTTTATTCTTTTCTTTTTTCCCTTTCTTTTCTTTTCTTTTTTCCTTCTTTTTTTGCCCTAACTTCTTGCCGATGGTTGGCCACCAGTGACGACTGGGTGAATGCCTAGCCTAGGCAACGCGAAGGCTTCCCTCGCATGAAAAGAGAGCTTCCCTCGCCCACGTCAGCTAGATCCGGTGAGGGCGAGGTCAACCCTCAGCTCGCACAAGTGGGGTTTGCCCTTGGCTCTCCCATCACTTGAGACTGATCATCGGTTAGAAGCTAGGGAAAAAGAAAAGAAGAAAAGAAAGAAAAATCATAAAAAATGATAAAAATGCCCTTGGTCAAGCTCTTTTTTTGAAAAAATGAAGGCATTTTAGGCCTTTATTTGAAAAAATAATAGCACTCTAGATCTTTTTTAGATTTTCTCTTGAATAATTTAAGGTAATTTTTCCCTTTGGTGAAAAATGGTGTGGCTTTTAGATAAGGGTGTGCATGGTTCAGGCTGATCCAATCCTAATATGGAATTGGGGATCGGATCAGTAGTCCTGGTCTCTAAATTTTTGGGAGCGGGAATCGGACCGAGACCAACAGCTAGGCCCTAGTGGGACTACTAACACCGACTGCTTATTAAAACCTAAACTCTTAGATCTAAACTAATAATTCAAATCCCAACCATTAAACCTAATAAAGTATACACATGACTATTGTGCAACTATCGCATGAGTACTTATAATCCTAAAATAATGAGAAAATACTAAATTAGGAAGAAAAACACTTAAGATAATTGAAACAGGATTATGCTAGTTCATCATCTTAGGTTGGAAAAAATCAAGCTCAAAATAGGATTACACTTGTACTTTACTGAATTCAAGTGCAAAGAAAATAATATATTCGCATAATATAGTCAAGACAAAACACAATCAAGATTGCATATCAATAAACATGATTGAAAACTGTGTTGTGAAGTCGAGATGCGAGCATTGAGTGAGAGGAGAGAAGCGAGTATTAAGTAGAAAATGGAAAAATTAGATTAACTAGTTCTTAAAAAATTTCTAATTTTTTTTTTCTAATTACACGCACAGACACACACATATATATTTTGGGGAGTCCAGTCCGATCAATTCCCATTCACCATGAAATCAGGGACTGAACTGCCCAGTCACTGATCTCATTTATTAGGAACACCCCCCTTACAGACCAAATCAATAGGGCCAGTCAGGTCCGATCCTGATCTGGTCTGGTCGATTCGGTCCAGTTTGCTAACCCCTAGCTTTAGATATATGAGGTATGAAAGTAGAGCGGCCCAACAACAATAATCATAATTGACGCATATCGATTAATTATAATTACTTAAATATCGCATGGACGAAGAAAAAGGAGAAACTTTTTTTTAATTACTTAAATATCGCAGGGGCAAATAAAAAGGAGAAACATTTTGGAAGACGAACAAATCTAGTATCTAGTACCGCACGTGCTGCCTCTGCTTCTTCTTCCCGGGTTTAGGGCTTTAGCGGCACACAGAGACCCAGAGACAGACAGAGAGATGTTGTACATCGTAGGGCTGGGACTGGGCGACGAGAAGGACATCACCATCAAAGGCCTCGAAGCAATCAGAAGATGCGACAAGGTCTACATGGAGGCCTACACGTCCCTCCTCTCCTTCGGTCTCTCCTCCCACGGTCTCTCCAACCTGGTAACTGTTAAAAACCTCCTCTTTCGGCTCCAGATTCGGTTGCTTTGTCCCCCTGACGACCGACTGCGGGTGTACCTATGTTCATGCGCTTTAGGAGAAGCTCTACGGGAAACCAGTCACTGTTGCGGACAGAGAGATGGTGGAGGAAAAGGCTGACGGAATGTTGGCGGAAGCTCGTTCCAGCGACGTGGCTTTTCTCGTCGTCGGCGATCCTTTCGGGTATGGAGATTCTGGGTTCCGGCTGTTTCGATTTTGGTCTCTGCCCTTGCCGGAAAATTCAAATGTGGTTATTTTACTTAATTTCTGTATAGTACAGGTGGCTTGGTTATTCATGTGGTGAAGTTACCTTAGCTTCTTTTCATCTAAATTGTAGGTGACAGTGATGAAGCGCCAAATTTTGCTGCTCGAGTCGAGTTTTGAGCTGAAATATTGAGTTTTTAAGTTCTGATGGCAATTTGGTTTTTAAGCAATGGTCTTAATTTGTCTAGAAGAGAGTGGAAGAGCGTATTATAAATTGATGTTCCCTTTGCCGTGAGAGATTGCTTGCTCTAGTTTTGAGTGTGGCGTTGTGTCACTAACCTAATTGAAAGACATGGTCTAATTGTATTTACAACCTTTGTATTCTAATTCCATAGTGGTATTTCAGAGCAATCAATGTCGCGTTATTTCTCGTCTTATCGTGTGTGTTACTTGAACTACAGAGCTACAACACACACTGATCTTGTTGTTCAGGCAAAGCGGTTGGGGATAGATGTTAAGGTTGTTCACAATGCCTCAGTGATGAATGCCGTGGGAATATGTGGTCTGCAACTTTATCACTATGGCGAAACAGTTTCCATACCATTCTTTACCGAAACATGGAGACCTGATAGCTTTTACGAAAAGATTCGAAAGAATCGTATGCTTGGTTTGCATACACTCTGCCTGTTAGGTGAGGCCATTATTTTGCAGGTTAAATAGTTGCAAACTATTTGTCTTTGACCTCTCCAATTTTGTTTTGTTTAAACACCGTAGTAATGTCTAGTTTCTTATTGGCACAGACATACGTGTGAAGGAGCCATCTCTGGAATCTTTGTGCAGGTAGTGGGCAAACTGATTTAGCACATTGTTACATTGTTATCTTTATAGTGTAAATTCACTGTCCTAAAGATGGATTGAGCGGCACTTTTTTTTCTGCCAGAGGAAGAAAGGTATATGAGCCACCCAGATATATGACGGTAAATACAGCAATTGAACAACTCTTGGAGGTTGAAACTGCGCAAGGGCAAGGTGGTAAGTCTGAATTTCTTGTCTTCCTCCAGGTGTATATACTTATCTGCATGTAAGCCTAGTCTCCTCTTTTAGTCTGGTCGATATAAGTCAAAAAAGGTATTGCAACTAATCTCGGCATGCATAATTGGACTAGATTCACTTACTGAGTCAGTCAATTGCCAATCATATTCTGTTTCACAAATATGTGTTAATTGGAATAATCCAGTACCTTTCATTGATTGCTACTCTTCTCATTTACATTATACTTATCTAGCAATCGTATTGTCTGATATTCTTGCAGAAGTACTTACTAAATCGGGTTGTAGCCTGGTTCATTATTGATGGGTTATGAGTTTGAAACAGGAATTGTGACCTTTCTGTTAAATTAAATAAAACCCCGCTTGTATCAGACCCCCTAAAAGAGGAAATTTACACCTGTACAGCCTTTAGCAACTGTAGGTGGATTAAAATTATGCTAAATGATAGACACTGGGCTAAAATATGGTATTCTTTAGGCTCCATCTGTTTCACTGAAAATAAAAGATTTGGAAAGCATTTTCCTACGAACAATTGCTTGTACTACTTACAAAAATGAATGAACAAAAAATCTTTTATATCATTTAGGAAAATATTTAGAAATAAATTGTTGTCTGCAATGTAAACATTTTCCATCGATTAATTACTTCAAGTGATATAAGCAATCATTTTTAGGAAAATGTTTCCAAATACCACGAAACAAATGGAGTCAAGATATACAATGGATGACGTTGTTTAAGCTGCATGGTTCCAATCAAAATGCAGCTCAAAAAATCCGCTTGTTTCTCCTGGGAGACAGTTTCTTTCTCTGAGCTGTGTTAGAGTTTGGTTCTTTCAATCTTATACGTGGTCACATCATGTTTTCTCTCACAGTTTACAATGAGGATACCAATTGCGTGGGCTTGCGCGATTGGGAAGTGAAGATCAGATGATAGTAGCAGGATCCATGAGGCAATTGCGCACGGTTGATTTTGGAGCACCTCTTCATTGCCTTGTCATTGTAGGAAGCACGCACCCTTTGGAAGAAGAAATGCTGGAGTTTTACAAGCTCAAAGGGAGGGCCTCAGAGCCTAAGGAAGACGTGACTGCAGATTAGCATCTCCCGTGTCAATGCGACGCAGTTTTGGATGTTCTGGTAATTACCTGCAGATTAGCAAACTTGTCCCGGTGGAAACTGGTGCGACCCTGTGTGCCGAAGCGATTGAAGCAGTTGATGCTGTGCCTCTTGTGACTCCCCAAGGTCACTCTGAAGGAACAAGCAAACCTGTTGCATCTTGCAAGACCCCACTCTGGGTGACAGAACAACCCAGAACTCCTGCACGAGCTCTATTCGTTTAGCAGCACCAGATTGATTTTGCCCATGCTCAAGGGATTCCTTTTATGCATGTTATAGGACTGAATTACGGGAGTGGAGTCCATCAGCAGAGTTTACTTCTTTTCGCTTTCTTGTGCTTTACTCCATTTCCACTGTACCTTCTGCCAATTTTCTTGTGAGTTTCAGTCAACAGAATCGATGGTGCGATTGTCATGAAAATGTCACCGTCCTGATTGCAGTCCTCCGCCAAAGGCAGATATATGGGGTGAGATGTCATTAGCAGTCACCCTAAATTTTTTATTTCGATGAAGCGCCTGCAGTGTCAGTGACGCACGACCAAATGACCAAAGCATAAGTTGCATTGCGAACACTTTACCTCAATCGATTTGTCGTGATCACTTATTTATCTAATAAATTGGAAAAATATTTCCTGCCTGCTCATGGATTTACCAGGAGTTTGAAAGGTATCCGTAAGCTGCTTACTCGTATAAATCTCATCTTTCACTTCAAGGTTTTGCCATCATAAGGTGTTTCTTTAAATGGAAGGGTTTTGTCGATGTCTATGAATGTGTAAACATAAGAACGCGGATTGGCTTGGATGTCGGGATGTACAAGCATGGAATCAACCGGTCCATGCAACTCTAGGACTCATCCAAATCGAAAAAAAAAAAAAAACAGTCATTAGATCTCTTCATTCATAACTGCGCTTCGAACGAGCTTCACGAAGTACTAACGAGCGCGGCGGCCGCAATATGTCAAGCAGGTGTCGCTCTCAGACCTTCAAATTCAATTAGCGAGATGTACTAAAAGAAAAAGTGGTCCGCTAATCCAACTATCTTGTCCCATCTTTGACGCCCATCAGTCAGCATTACACCTAAACCGCTCCTCAAGGCAACCCCGACATTGCTTGAACCATACTTCACCGTCCCAATCCGGACCACTCATTCATTAAGGAAGAGACGAAAGGAGAAGCGCCACGTGTCCGACCGTCCCGGTCACCCCCGCCCCCACACGTTAGGTGCCCGTGACCATCGCCACGGCCCAAATTACAGAACCTTCCCAGGTTGGGCCCCACAACGTTGAACGGCTCTCGACGTCCGTCATTCGACAAATCGCTGAGAAACACAGAGAAAAAGACCGATCCGTTCCCGCCTCGCTGGTTTGCTGTCAACTGACTCGCTTTCGGTGCCCGAAAATAGCCTCCCCACCAGCCAGCCAGCGAGCGAGCGGTCCAGAGGCTGTCGGTGCAGTATCTCCGCCGGTCCGACCCGGTCCAGATCCGTCCCCGAGATCGGTTGATCCGTCGCTGTTTGCAGTTGCGTTCGCTCTCCAGATCTCTCGCTCGCTCCCTCCGCGCACTACATTTTCCCCGAAACAGATCTCTCCAGTCCCGCATTGCGTGACAATGGGGGCTGAGAAGCGCTCCAGAGGCTATTGCGGCTGGTTCATTGTGCTCGTCGTCCTCGCGGTGGTGGTCGCCGCTATCGTCCTCGCCGTCAAGAAGAAATCTGACCATGGCGGCGGCGACCAGGCGGCTCCGGTCCCTGGGCCGCCCGGTGCGATCCAGAAGAAGTACGGCGACGCTCTCAAGATTGCTATGCAGTTCTTCGACGTCCAGAAATGTAATGTCAATAATAGCTCTCTCTCTCTCTCTCTCTCTCTCTCTCCACCTTCTCGTTCTGCTATCGATTTGCATCCCTCGCGCAATGTAGAGTTTATGACCATACAGGCACCAAATCAGAGCGCATAACGACATTTAGGTCTCAGTTCTGTAATGCTGGCTTTGATCCATGCATGTCGTGCTACAATGTGATGCTTTACTGATTTTGGAAGTAATCTTTGTGATTTGTGCTGCTTTTGTCTATGTAGCTGGTAAACTGGAAGATAACACTATATCCTGGAGAGGCGATTCGGCTCTTAAAGATGGAAGCGAAGCTGACATAGATCTTTCTAAAGGAATGTTCGATGCCGGTGATCATATGAAGTTTGGTTTCCCAATGGCTTATACTGCTACAGTGTTGTCGTGGGCGATTCTTGAATACGGAGATCAGATGAAAGCCGCAAATCAGCTGGAAACTGCCAGGGGCTCGCTCAAGTGGATTACGGACTACCTTGTCAATGCTCACGCTTCGGACAATGTGCTATATATTCAGGTAGTTGCCTTGACTAGTTCCTCCTTTACATCTCATCATTGTCCTTCTCTGTTACTATGTGATTCTATGATATGACTTTTGAAGAGACTATAGTCTAGCTTCAGTCTCTACCTCCCGTGAATGAGGGAAGAAAGACGCTGATTTGACCTCACTTCACCATGATTGTCTGTCTTAGGGGCAACACTTCTTTCTTTTTCCTCAAATAATCGTTAGCTCCCTTTTCATCTCTCGCTCGCAGCAGGAAAGTATTTGATTTCAATCACAGAATACGCATCATTTATGTTTGCACAACGATGGCTCTAAAAATTAGAGATGTGTTTCAAAATTTTGTCTCAGGTGGGTGATCCTGATTTAGACCACGGCTGTTGGGACAGGCCTGAAACTATGACCGAGAAAAGGCCTCTCACTCAGGTGAACACCTCTACCCCGGGAACGGAGGTGGCAGCTGAAACTGCTGCAGCTATGGCTTCGGCATCCCTTGTTTTCAAAACAGTCGACTCCACGTATTCAAGCACACTCTTAAAGCATGCCAAACAGTTGTTCACTTTTGCTGATAAATATCAAGCTTCGTACAGTCTTAGCATCCCAGAAGTGCAGACATACTATAATTCGACTGGCTACGGAGATGAACTCTTATGGGCTGCTAGCTGGCTTTATCATGCAACCGGGGATCAGTCATACCTGGAATATGTTGTGCAAAATGGAAATAAATATGCAAAATTTGGAAGTCCAACTTGGTTTTGTTGGGATAACAAGCTTGCTGGAACCCAGGTAACTTTCTGATTCTCTTCAACCAGCAAATTAGTTATATATCTTGGCTCACTATCTAGATATTAATTTTTGTTTCTTTTTAGAGAATTAGAGTACAACCTTTGATACTTCTATATGTCTGTTATCCCGATGGTGCAAGCTTGTAAAATTGGATTATTAAAGCTATCCAACTAAATATGCAAGCATTATGAACTGAATGCAAAAGTCATTGTCCATGCATTATGAACTTATGCCCAAAATTATGTGATAATATCTTTTTATAGTGCTGGAATGATCAATGATGTAGGTAGAGCCTAAACTTACTAAACTGTACCCATCTCTTCGTTTGGATGACTCATCAACCGTGAATTTTCAGCCGTTCTTCATTAGTTTGTTGGTTAATCTCTCTCTCTCTCTCTCTCTCTCTCTCTCTCTCTCTCACATCTCCTATGGCCATCGTGTAGGCACACACAGTATACACCAGCAAAACCACTCATACAGCTACTTTAAAAGGGCACTCGTTTGCTAAAAGATTGATAATGCATTTTGACTGGAATTGTGACTTTCAAGAGCAAAGTGAGCTACAGTCCCGCTTGATTACTTCAATTTCTTTGCCTTATTGCAGGTTTTGTTGTCCAGATTGAGCTTTTTTGGTGCTAATGATCTGTCAAGTTCCATAAAGAGTGGCCTTCAGAATTACAGAAAAACAGCGGAGGCTGTTATGTGTGGCCTCTTTCCAAAATCACCTACAGCTACAACCAGCAGGACAGATGGTAATATGCTGCACTTGTGCTCATCTGCTGCTTATATGCAATCATCTCATGCCACTAATTTTCTTTTCCCAAATCTATTTGAATCCAACAAAGGTTACGGTCATTTGAAAGTAAGACCTTCTACTGGGCACATGCATTGTTCATCTAAGCCAAGCTTTAAGAAAGAAGTGGATTTTTCGAATGCCACGCGACTTAGAGTCGCTTGCGTTGCACTTAGAAGGTGAAACAAGTACGGACCTCATTTTTTGATATATAAGAGGGTAAAAGTTGGCACATCCCTTGATTGATTGGTAGCTGAAACAGTGACTGAAAATGGAAAGAGGATTGTGTCAAAATAGTTTGGGCGATTCTCATATGTCTTTGAAAAACTTCAATCTAGCTGTTGCCCCTTCCTAACCTTGAAAGTGAAAACTCACACCACTCTGGGTACTTGGGTTCCGTCCTTAGAATTGCTTCTTCTTACTTCAGAGGGAAGAACAGTAGTGCCGCTTATGATGTGAATCATGTGGTCCTGTTTTATAATGATTTTCATTGGTGCAGGTGGTCTTATATGGGTCAGTGAATGGAACTCTTTGCAACACCCTGTCGCTTCTGCATTCTTAGCAACTATATACAGTGATTACATGCTCACATCCCGAACTGCAAAAATCTCATGCAATGGAGAAACCTATAGGCCTTCAGATCTTCGTAAATTTGCCCAATCTCAGGTAATTGGATTGCTTATCTAGAATCTGAACACAATGAAATGAACATCTCTTCAGCCCTTGTTGGTTTATGCCCTCTAACTACGTAAATTCTGGACGCCGTCCAGGCTGATTATGTCTTAGGTGACAATCCCAACCAAATGAGCTACCTGGTGGGTTACGGTGACAAGTACCCGCAACATGTGCACCACAGGGGAGCTTCTATCCCTGCTAATGCCAAAACGAATTGCAAGGATGGTTTCAAGTGGCTGGATGCAACCGACCCTAATCCGAATGTGGCCACAGGAGCACTTGTCGGCGGGCCTTTCCTGAACGAGACATACATTGATTCCAGGAACAATTCCATGCAAGGAGAACCGAGCACTTACAACAGTGCCCTTATTGTGGGCTTGCTCTCAGGTCTGGTCACCACATCGTCAGTTGTCCAATCCTTCACATGAGGAGCTCTGAGTAAATAACTACTTTAAAAAATATTGTATTATATGTAGCCTAACGGGGTAACCTATTTTTTATTAGGTCTGGTACTGTTAGTTGTTTTGTTACTCGGTTTACCTCGTCATAGGTTCTTGGCTAAACTACAGTGAGCATTTATATGCGTTATCTGTAATCGTTTCCAAATATGATGCCACAAGCTTTGTCAGCAGAGTCTGGCCAAAAGGAAAGAAAGGAAAAAAAAAAAAAAAAAGGCCAGCAGAGAAATGTAGTCTGCCTAAGTTGTAGACTTTGTCACAGAAGAGGCAAAGCAAACGTGATTATTCTGCATTCAACTGCTGGTGCATAGCCAACTTTCTTCTGCAAAAACTGGAGATCCAGTGATGTGAGCAAGTATGCTTAGCAAATACACCTTACCGATTGATTTACTGAAGTTTTGGTTTTCCGTAAGTATGTATTCCGGATATTGTGAATGAGAATTCATTTTTCTTTTCTGTAGTTTCTTAGCATCATTTAAATTATTTGAGAGCTGGATCTTTTTGTTCTCTTAGGCTTGCTATGAATAATGGGTAGCCACACTTGCTATAATGCATTTCCATCATATTGTGACCATCTGCACACAATGAATTTGCGGTATCTTTGTACGTTCTATTTCATATAGCTGATTATAGCCCCGGCTCCCTTTCGAATGAATAGAGCTAATGAGTATGAGTCTAAACCTATTCTTTGGCTTTCCATTGGTCAAATGAAGACGTTTGAAGTTTCTTTATCCAATTGTTAGCAATGAAGTTGAAACTTTCAATGTAACTCAGTTCTCAGGTGGATTTTGCGGAAGGTTTTAGCGGAACCGCTCGTTTAGTGAATTTTAGCAAGCACATTGTCCATCATTTGCTGTTTGAGTGCACCGTTTCATTTTCACATGATGCAGCACAATGCTTCTGCAATCTTCTAGGTCACGCATGATATCCAAAAGGGTGAGTGAATATCACATCAAGAGAGCGACTAGTGAAAATGAACCGCGCACCAACACAAGAATGTTATGTTGGTACAATAGCCATATCATCTGTGGGATACTGCTGGACGACTTCCGAGAAAGGAAGTGTGTAATCCCAGCAACTGCTGAGAGAAAGCATGTACCTACGACACCAACTGTGTTGTGGAGTCTGTCAAACGCAACAGCTAGATGAAAAGTTGATAAGAGTAGAACTGAGCCATTTCTTTTCCTCTTTAGCACAAATTAGCTGGTGATGCCCACGTCACTGAGATCCAGTTAGTGCTTATCTATGAATGGAAACGACCCTCAAAAGCGGTCAAGCAGTGTCGATGAGCATTGAGAATTCACAAGGTTGTTCTTTGTACTCGTCAATCACGTCTATTCTCGCATGCATTCGGTGCATGTGAGCTCACTCTATCTCAATTGTTAAATCATGCACGAACATCATTCATTACATGGCTGAAATGAAGTGGGCTCCCATTCAGATGCATACAAAAAAAAAAAAAAAAAGAATGTTTCAGAGGTTGCTTTGTCCATCTTCTTAATATCTTCACACGTCGCTAGCGCTACAACATTTCAGAGCACCGTTCACTCCACAACTAAAGATAACCAAATACTTAGTCCTTAGGGATTCTTTTCTCTTTTTCACAAGTATCAGACAACAGCAAGTACCCCCAATCTTGACAGAAAGTGAGATTCCACCATTAGAGGCATTTGGGTTTATGCTCGTGGTACAGTCAAAAGGCACAGACGTGTGCTTATAGCCTGGTAGGCTCCAATAATGCAATTGAAAAAGTTCAATTTGATCCTTTACTTCCAACTTTTCTTTTTTTTTTTTTGGGTTCCTTCCCAGAAGCCTAGCTCACTCAAATCTGCCCAATGTATTGCGCCATAACCCTAGTAAGTTCATCCCCCTTTGATGAATTGAAAGAGATTCATGGATAACAAAGAGAAATGCAGTGGACCCTGCGGGGTCCCTATTTGGACCTCCTCCTTGTTCACTTTTTATGCTGCAGACACGACTCGTTTAGCATGGAGCTGCAAAATGGGATAGAATAGGATTTCGGTTCCGGTCGTTCGGCCCTATTCAATAATGGAGAACGTCTGGTTCCTTGCTCTTCTTGGTTGCCCAATCTCTGTTTCTTCTTATGACAACCGGATATACAGGTTCAACCTTGATGCGTATGAAGGAAATCAAGTATTAAACTCAGAATATAGCAAGATAGGATCTCACCAGAGATAAGCACCAAATGAACACTAAATAAGAATGGACAAAGTACAAAAGAAGAGTGGGACTACATCCCACTTGCGCTCACATGTCCTTGCTCTGTATAGATTGGTTTTGCCAGGTGCTTAGCCGTTGTATCTACCACCGGAATAGAACATACCAAAATCTCTATGCTTTTAAATTTAGGTCAACGATCAATGTCTACCACTGGAATAGAACATACCAAAAATCTCTATGCTTATTAGATTTAGGTCAACGAGCAATGTCAGGCTTGGTGCAGTAGTATCCCGCTCGCTCCTCCTCCCAACACATAGTTTAGAGGCGACTCCCGAATGCTCGGGCTCATAGTCCTGCAAATAATCAAGCAAATCAGATCGAAATCAGATAGAAATTTGAAAGTGAATTATCTTGGATTATTTAGATCTAATCTCGCTATCCAATACTGCACGTTAACTCGACTTTCACACCGTGAAGTCGCAATAGAAAATTCGTGGGTCCTGTTACATTGATGAAAGTGCTATGTGGGTTATCTGTATTCGCTAGATCTTCAACAGCGAGCGCGCTTTTAAGATTTGGTGGATCTGAGATCGACTTCTTGTTCCTCGAGAAAGATGACAGAATTTCAAGGACATACTCCGAGCTTGGACATGAGTTTGTATGGAGTAGGGGTGGAGACGATAATGTCGCCAGCCGAATAAAGTTCTAGAGAGAAGCTTTGAGAAAACATTTTGTATTTCTATTGTTGGGTCCTTTCTTGAATGATCAAAATGAAGGGGATGACACCTCATTATATAGTAGAGGTATCGGATTACAACTGTTGATCTAAACTCGATCTAATAGCTAATACAATATCTCCCATCTCCCTAACCACCGACAATCAATAAAAAGGTTCTAGAACACGAGACAATTACTGTCTCGCCCGCTCTTGAGAATACTCTAGAAAGCAATAGAAAATTCTAGGGTAAAACCTAAAGGCCAAGACAATTAAGGTATTGAGGTTCTTCTCGGCCATGGGATTGATCAGTTGCGCCACAAAACCCTCGGCACGTGACACTTGTCTATGAATGACAGCAGTGAGTTGTAATACCCTCCACATTCAACAATCGCACCTTCATTTTCATCCAAATTATTATTATTAGTATTTTCATTTCGGTTTTTCGAGGGTAATCAATAAATTATGGGGAAAAAAATTTCACAGTCCGGGCCTTCTCGTTACCGGTGTATCATGAATGCCCAGTTAAGCCCATGTGATGACCTCCAAGAGCTCCCCCAAAGTGCCATATCCACCTGCATCATGTTTCTTGAAACTTATATCTCAAGTGATGAAGAAGAGTGCCTGGCAAGGCGATGAATGCGTCGGCTTGGGGCGCCATCTCTGCCTAGCGTCGGTGCATTCCGCACACTGCTCTCACTTCTCCAATCGTCTCTCCTGTAATCTGCATTCACAGAAAATCAAGCTGCACTCGTTTACTTGATCTATACTTAACCGAAGAACTCATGCAGCAACAACAAGATCGAATGAGGTTCATGTACGATGGATCACCTCCCGGAGCTTCAGAGTCTTGAGATAAGTATACTACGAGTGCCATAACTTTTGTTTAAGCACCGTAACTTTTTTTTTCTCACTTGAGTGCCACTTCCGACAAACCATCCTATGTGACTTTTTATTATTTTCACCAACACATGGATATTTTTAAATATCTTCTGAGATTTTTTATTATTTTGATATTTTTATTTTATTTTATTTTTGTTACTTTTTCTAGCAAGGGTTACCAGCCACGACTGGTTAGCCTAGAGGTAAAGGGCCACCTCGTCCTAGGCTGGCGAGGTCGCAATAGTTGTGGGTGAGGACACGAGGGCCCTTACCCAAATCTAGCAAGGGCCTTCGTGCCCTCGCCCGCAGCTACCAGGGCTGGGACGATCGTTGCCTAGGGCAATCATGGCCCCACCGGCCGAGGGCGAGGCCCAGGGCAAGGTGGTCCTTGCCCCCTGGGGTCGTCGGTGACCCTTGCCGGCCAAAAGAGCAAAAATCGAGGAAAAAAAAACTAAAAAAAAGTAAAGTAAAAAAAGAAACAAAAAAACTTCTGAAAAAATCCACTTGTATATTAAATATCCAAAAGAATCATTTCGCCGGTGCCATGTCAGTTTTTCTTGTATCCACATAATCGATAGTACTTAAGTGATAGAATTTTCAAAGTTATGGCACATTGGCACTCAAGTGAGCAAAAAAAAAAGTTATGACGCTCAAGTGAGCACCGTACAAAAGTCATGGTACTTGTAGTGTACTTACTTCAAGTCTTGGAATCACTCTGTAAGAAAAATTACAAGGAAGCATTAGGCAATACAATGATGCATACATAGTTTGTATTTATATATATATATATATATATATATATAGAGAGAGAGAGAGAGAGAGAGAGAGAGAGAGAGAGATATCTGAATAATGGCAGTATTATTACCCTAACACATGGCGACCACCATCGAAGACGAACTGAGAAACCAGACCCATCAAGCCAATGCTCTCTCCACCATAAAACAGTCAATGCTCCTCTCCACCTACAATTCTTTTAGTGTTAAGAGTTTCATGTCCAAGTTGAACCGCATCATCCTGCAGCTTCCGCTTAATCATTTCTCCACAATCGCTTCAATGTTGTAGTTCTGCCCCCAACAGCCTATCACTATCATAGTCAACTTTTGGCAATGTCAAGAGTTAACATGTCGTTGGAAGCGTCATATCAATAACACGAATTAGAACCCAGAGAGGTGGTGGGAATGTCGCCGGCGGTTGATGAAACCCGTCGTCGTCGAAACAAGCACGTGTAACATGAGAACTATAAGTATATTATGCACGACACGAGTTGAGAAGAATCGGATTACACGCCCTTTCACGTATAAACGGGACTTTATGCAAGTGGAAGTTGAATTTTGTGTGGATTGG
>JAGVVM010018937.1:0-14369 GCA_019149425.1 Psidium friedrichsthalianum | reverse complement strand
CTTTAGTGAGACAGGTTCGATGGAATATCACATGCTAATACTCGGGTCAGACCCATAACAATTTGAACCTCATCTTAGCGGATTCGGTAACTCGGCCTAAGTCCAAACACTCATGTTAGTCCCCTGGGAGTTAATAACCCCCGACTAATGATTTAACGATTTAACAATCCCTTGGGTGTAGTTGGATTAGGCTTAGCTTAGCTCAAAGCCCAGTTAGTGGATTCAAGGTCGGTTGGACCTAAGGCCCATTCTTGGGTCCAAGGCCCACAAAGGTATTTAAGTCTAGCAAGGTAAGTCGGGCCACTACGGTGTTCTAAGACCATCAATTTAGTTAGGCCCATTAAGGTTCTAGGTTAAAAGCAATGGGTTAGGCCCATTAGGTTAAGTGGGCTTAATAAATTAAATAAGGCCCAATTAGTAACTAAGGCCCATTACAATCTTAGGCCCATTAATTAAATCTTAAGCCCATTATGTAATTAAGGCCCATTATTAATGTTTAATTCGGGTAGGGCTCAAGCCCAATTTCACAAGTTGGTCAAATTGGCCCAATTCGTCCATTTTAGGCCCAAAATGATGTCCTAAGCCCACATGCATCATTGGGCCTTATGATTTAATAATTTAATTACAAATTGGGCCCAACTAATACTCATTTTCGTCCATACAAGGCCCATTAACCAAATTGGGTCCAATTAAACTTGTTTAGGCCCAATTAGTATCAAATTAGAACCCCAAGCCCATTAGTCCACTTGGGCTCATTAGTCCTCACGCTTATTCCACTAATCACAGCCCACATATACAATTCCAAGGCCCGGTTCCTGTCACGCCCCGAACCCCAATCGAGCTCGCGACATCCCTGCTCATGGCATAACTAACCCTGCGTACGCCTGGCCTACGAGTAGCGACGGCCCAGGGTGCTCATCGCGGCCAAGCGACGCTAGCGCAAACCGACGACAATCGAAAACCTGCGGAAGCGTGCCTTCTACACATGCATACATACACAGATAACAGGGTAGTATGAAAGGACAAGAACACTTTTACAAAAGGTAATACATCATCATATATATATATCAAGCGTTAGATACAGACCCCAAAAGAAAACCTCATCTATGGTCAAGCTATCTACGCTCTCAAAATCTAGACCAGTAACAGCGGGACTCAGTCCACCTCTAGCTCCTCCTCGGGATCCTCCTCGGGGTCCTCCTCTGGGTCCTCCTCTGGATCCTCCTCTGGATCCTCCTCGTCTGTGTCCATGGCGTCTCCCACCTCGTGGCCATTAATCTCGGAACGTCCCGGGGACGGCATCTCCTGCAGTGGGTCGGGGTCGATCACCTCGCCACCATACTCGGCTGGCTGCAACAAGATCGGGTCGTCCTCCATGGGAATCGGGGAGTCTCTCTGAGGTCCCTCGAAGCCATACAGGCCCTCTCTAAACCAGGCCTCGTATCTATGGGGTACAAGATAAGGTCCACCCTGATCTACTAACACGGTAGTCACATGCCTATGCCACAGAGTGGCGTGCATATCAAAATGGAGGGTGATCTCAGTATCCATCTGTACTGGCAATCCAAAAAGCATCGGCGGTGCAACCATCATGGGCGACCTGGATCTGTAAAAGAAGGGCAACCACCGCCCGTGAGTCGAAACTCAATAAGCTCACCACTAATCCTAACGTAGGATAGCGCATACTAGTGGGGTCGGTCCTATCTAGTGGACTAGGTTCGCGGTCCAGGGTTCAGACACTCTCAGTCCTCTAGGTACCAGATCCCAACAGGCTTAACATACGTACAAATATCACAACACAGTTCATATCATACAGACGGGCACAAGAGATGTCAAGCCAGATGCCAATGCAATGCTGCAGGCCTCAACCGGCCATATCGGATCCCAATGGATCATACTCAGACCTCGATCGGCCATAACGGTCCCAATGGACCATGCCCATCTATCACCCCAAATCCCATCAGGGCTCATTCTCAGTGCCACACGGCAAATACCACACTGCGTCTCGAACGCCTTACGTTGGTCTCCCTTTTCTCTCCATTTCCCATCAGGGCACATTCTCACGTCACATCACTGGTGACTCATGCCATGCTCTCAATGTATGCGGGGCCACACGATTGCAATCAGCCAATCAAACATAGAGCATGCATGAAATGGCACATAAACACAGTACAGAGCATATCAAGAGATCATCAAAGAATTACATGCTCATCAATCCAAACTATAAGAGAGCTAGCACCCAAATGCAGTTTCCAGCCAGACAGGCTCAAAGGTATAATTCATGCCATTTCTCTAGCCAAGCCCATATCACTTAGGATCCTCGTCTCAGCGGCTCGATAACTCGGCCTAAGCCCATTCACTCAGATCAGTCCCCTGGGAGTCAATGTCCCACGACTAATGATTCAGTGTTTTATTAACCCCTTGGTTATAGTCGAATTAGGCAAAGTTGGTTCAAGGCCCAATTAGAGGGTTCAAGTTCAAATGGGCCCTAAGCCCGGTCCAAGGCCCAAGGCCTACAAGGGTAATTAAGTCCACTAAGGTAAGTCGGCCCATTATGAAGTTTTAAGCCCATTAGTCAAGTTGGGCCCATTAAGGTTCAAGGTTGAATGAAATGGGTTAGGCCCATTAGATTAAGTTGGGCTTATTAAATTAAGTTGGGTCTAATTAATTAAGTTGGGCCCAATTAGTGTCTAAGGCCCATTAACCAGTCTTAGGCCCATTAATTAATTCTAAGATTAATATAAGGTTTAGGCCCATTATTAATATTAAATTCGTGTAGGGCCCAAGCCCATTTTCAAAAGTTAGTCAAATAGGCCCAATTAGTCTATTTTAGGCCCATTTAGTCATCCTAGGCCCATGTACACTCTTGGGCCTTATGTTTCAATGTTCTAAATTATAATTTAGGCCCAATTAATGCCCATTTTCGTCCATATATGGCCCATTATTCCAATTAGGTCCAAAATGAGTTGTTTAGGCCCAATTAGTCAAATTTAAGTCCCCAAGGCCCATTATAATTTTCGGTCCATTAGATTTACTCGCCCAATCACCAATTGCAGCCCGCGTATATAATTTCATGGCCCAAATTCCCTCCTCAAATGGCCCACACGCACGGCCCATATGAACACAAGATTAGTCTAAGGCCCATTATGAATAATTACACACTTTGCACACTAATCACCATGCTTAGCCACTAACACACAACCATCCACACATATACATACTAGCCTAAACTAGGATTAGGGGATGGAGCTTACCGTGGAGGGGCTGGACACGGCGGCGACGACGGGATGAGGACGGACGACCGGTGGAGCTCGCGGCGAACGAAGGCTAGCCGAGAGGGAGAGAGAGTGTGAGGTGGGTTCGGGGTTCATGTGGCCTCCATGGCCACGGAAATAGTAAGGACAAGGGGCCAAGGAACTCACCGAGGCGGCGGGGCGACGGGATGGAGTCGACGGCGGCCGGACGACGACGACGGGGACGGTGGCTCGGGCGGCTTCACGCGGACGAACGAGAGAGAGAGATGAGACGGGATCAATGGCTTCACGGCCTCCACGGCCGCGAGAACTAGGAGGAGAAGGGCTAGAGGACTCACCGGAGGAGGATGAAGTGACGACGGTGGCCGGTCGGCGGCTCGGGCGGCGGACGGTGGCTTCACGGGCGGCCGGCGAGCGAACGGGAGGGAGGCCGAGAGAGAGAGAGGTTTCGGGAGAGGAGAGAGAGAGTATTCGGCCGAATGGGTGGGAGGAAGGGAGGTGAGAGAGAGAGAGATTATAATCCACAAAAATCTAAAAATGAAGATTATAGTGGGGTAGGTGTAATAGTGACATGGATGTGATGGATTGCCTTGGGAATTGAACTTGATTGATTGATGGATTGATTTGACACTTGATTGATTGATGTGACATCTGATTGATGTGACATTTGATTTGACCTGCCTCGATTTGCGTGCCAAATGCACCGATCGGGTCCCGAGCGCGAACGGATTTTGGACTGGATTTGGGGTCGGTCTATCGAATCTACTCTCAAAAATCCTAATTGGTCTCATTCTATGGATTGAGCATTTACCGGGGGCATTTCGGTAATTTTCCATTCACGTCTTGCTTCTCGACGTGCACCGGCTGTCTGACCTTCAGACGACATTTCTGAAACTGAATCCATTTCTTCTTTGTGTTTATCTTACTGATTCGATCGTCCATCGTCGAATTTCATTTTGTGGTCAATTTCATTAAATACCGACCCTGTCTCAGTCTCAGACCAACGGGCGGCTGATTGGGAAAAATTCCCAGATAGCCTTTCCCCTTCGGTTGGCCAGCTCAGGGTAGCTAGTCCTGAGTGAGCGTCGACCAGAGTGTATTAACGAAGCATTTCCATTCATTTAGAAATTCCGACAATTGGGTCGAATTTTCAGACTGTCACAATTCTTCCCTTCTTATAAAAATTTCGTCCTCGAAATTTACAATACACAAGTTCCACCTCTCAAAACAAAATTACACTGGTCTACTCAAACAGATACGGGTATTTCTTCTTCATCTCGTCCTCACTTTCCCAAGTGGCTCCTTCAGTCCCATGGTGCTCCCAGATAACCTTGACCAACGGAATTGTCTTGTTCCTGAGCACTTGTTCCTTGCGGTCTTCAATTCTCACTGGCCTTTCCACGTAGGAGACGCGGTCATCCATTTCAATGACTTCATGATCGAGTATATGGCCAGGATCTGGCTCATATTTCCTCAGCATCGATACATGAAATACGTTGTGAATCTGCGATAAGTTCGGCGGCAGTGCCAGACGATAAGCCAGTGTCCCGATCTTCTCCAATATCTCGAATGGCCCAACGAATCTGGGACTCAGCTTCCCTTTCTTGCCAAACCGAGATAATCCTCGCATCGGCGACACCTTCAGAAAGACATGATCCCCAACTTGAAATTCCAATGGCTTACGTCTCTTGTCGGCATAGCTCTTCTGCCTACTCTGGGCGGTCCTCAATCTGTCTCTAATCACCTTGACTGCCTCCACTGACTGTTGTACCAATTCTGGGCCTGTTATTCTTTTCTCGCCAACTTCATCCCAACAAATCGGCGTCCTGCAGGCCCTTCCATACAATGCTTCGAACGGTGCCATCTTGATACTCTGCTGGTAGCTATTATTGTAGGCGAATTCCACTAAATGCAGTTGCTCCTCCCAGCCACCTTTGAAATCTATGACACATGCTCTCAGCATGTCCTCCAGAGTCTGTATAGTTCTTTCCGACTGTCCATCAGTCTGAGGGTGGTAGGCCGTACTGAATCTTAACTCTGTTCCTAGAGCACCCTGCAGACTCTTCCAGAATGTGGCTGTGAAACGAGGATCTCTGTCTGATACAATGCTTACTGGCACTCCATGCAATCTTACAATCTGCCTCACGTATAGTTCAGCCAGCTTCTCCAATGTGGAATCCTTTCGCACTGCGATAAAATGCGCAGACTTGGTCAATCTGTCCACTATCACCCAGATTGAGTCATTCCTCTCTGACTTCTTGGCAGTCCTGTCACGAAATCCATGGTGATATGTTCCCATTTCCACTCTGGGATTTCCAAAGGTTGCAACAGTCCTCCAGGCTTGCAATGTTGCGCCTTCACCTGCTGACACGTCAAGCACTTGGCCACATGTTTGGCTACATCCACCTTCATTCCATTCCACCAGTAGTGCCGACGTAGGTTCTGGTACATCTTCGTGCTTCCAGGGTGGATACTGTAATTACTCCTGTGTGCCTCTGATAGAATTCTCTCCTTCAACTCTTCGTCGTTTGGCACACACAGACGTCCTCTAAACTTCAATATTCCGTCCTCAGTCACCTTGAAGTCACCTTTCCTCTCTTCTGCTCCATCGTCACAATCTTCTGAATATCTGGGTCCGTAGACTGCAACTCTTTAACCCTCAATTGAATTTCGGGTTCAATCTGCAGTGTGGCCATTAAGCTCGAGAGGGTTCCTACCTCAACCTTGAACTCAGAGTCTCTGATTTCCTCCAGCAACGTCCATTCCTTAACCATCATATGCGCGATGCTCGACTTTCTGCTCAGAGCATCCGCCACCTTGTTCGCCTTTCCTGGATGGTAAAGAATATCACATCGTAATCCTTTAACAACTCCATCCATCGACGTTGTCTCATGTTCAGCTCCTTCTGCGAAAACAAATACTTGAGGCTCTGGTGATCTGTGTATATCTGGAACTTTTCTCCCACCAGATCCTCCAAATCTTCAATGCGAACACTATGGCTGCCAGCTCCAAGTCATGCGTCGGATAATTCATCTCATGCGGCCTCAACTGTCGAGATGCATACGCTACTACTCGTCCATGTTGCATCAAGACACATCCTAGACCTCTTAGCGAAGCATCACTGTAAATCTCAAATCCTCCAGGTTCGGATGGGATGGGACTTGGCGGAAGTCAACCTATCCTTCAATCAAACTTTCTTCACACTTTGCATTCCATTCAAACTTCGACTCCTTCTTTAACAGCCTTGTCATCGGAGCGGCTATGGGAGAACCTTTCCACGAACGTCGGTAATGGCCAAGACCCCAGTTCCAACCTCAGCAGCGCCGTAATGGCCAATGCTCCCAAGGGATTCTGAACCGTCCACCTGCTCAGGGACGAGTATATGCTGTGGCGCGCAAGGATGCTGAGAATGCGCCAGGGGTGATCACAGGTACCATTTCTCTCTGTGGTCATACCGCATGCTTGTTTGATCCTGGTGCATCCCATTCGTTCATATCTGCACGTTTTGCTGCGTTGGCTGGAATAGAAACTAGACCATTGGATGTTGTATTGCATGTGGCCACCCCATTGAAAGATAGAGTAATCGTTATGTCAGGGTGTAAGGGTGTGAGATAGCTAATAGAGTCGAGAAGATTGACTTAGCTGTCCTGCCCATGTATGATTTTGACTTGATTAATGGCATGGACTGGTTGGTTAGACATGGAGCAGTTCTTGACTGCAGTAAGTATATAAGGTTGAACCCAGTAATGGGCCTAGTATGAGTTTGGAAATCGAGGTGGAGACCCGATCCTTGGAGCTGCAAGAAGCTTCTAGCTGATGGCATGGGTGGCCTAGGATTCTTGGCATCTGTAATAGATTCGTCGGCTCAAGAGGTGAAGTTGGAGGAGGTGCCTATAGTAAGGGAATACTCCGATGTGTTTCCTCAAGAATTGCCTGGCTTGCCACCAGAGCGTGAAGTGGAGTTTGTAATTGAGTTGGCACCTGGAACTGAGCCAATCTCAAAAGCACCGTATAGGATGGCACTATCTGAATTGAAAGAGCTGAAGGTGCAGATGCAAGAGCTACTGGATAAAGGATTTATCCGCCCCAGTGCTTCGCCATGGGGAGCTCCGGTGCTGTTCGTTAAGAAAAAGGACGGATCACTAAGGCTGTGTATAGACTACGACAGCTGAACCAAGTGACGATCAAGAACAAGTACCCCCTGCCACGGATCGATGACCTGTTTGATCAGCTGGAAGGAGCGTGTGTGTTCTCCAAGATAGACCTAAGGACAGGCTATCACCAATTGAGGATTAAGAAAGAGGATGTTCCGAAGACTGCCTTTAGGACGAGATATGGGCATTATGAATTTACAGTCATGCCATTTGGGCTGACGAATGCCCCAGCAGCGTTTATGGATATGATGAACAGAGTGTTCAAGGAATTTCTGGATCAGTTCGTGATAGTCTTCATCGACGATATCCTGGTGTACTCGAAGAATCTGAGGACCACGAGAACACTTGAGGACTGTTCTGCAGACACTAAGGGAGCATTCCCTATACGCCAAGTTCAGCAAGTGCGAGTTCTGGCTCAATAAAGTGGCGTTCCTTGGGCATATAGTGTCTGGTGAAGGAATAGAAGTGGATCCAGCTAAGATCGAAGCTGTAGAGAAATGGCCAAGGCCAACAACCGTGACTGAGGTAAGAAGCTTCCTTGGATTAGCTGGGTATTACCGACGCTTCGTGGAAAGGTTCTCCGCGATAGCCGCTCCGATGACAAGATTGTTAAAGAAGGAGTCGAAGTTTGAATGGAATGCAAAGTGTGAGGAAAGTTTTCAGGAGTTGAAGGATCGACTGACGTCTGCGCCAGTATTGACCATCCCATCCGGACCTGGAGGATTTGAGATTTACAGCGATGCTTCGCTAAGAGGTCTAGGATGTGTCTTGATGCAACATGGACGAGTAGTAGCATATGCATCTCGACAGCTGAGGCCACATGAGATGAATTATCCAACGCACGACCTGGAGTTGGCCGCGATAGTGTTCGCATTGAAGATTTGGAGGCATTATCTGGTGGGAGAAGTTCCAGATATATACAGATCACCAGAGCCTGAAGTATTTGTTTTCACAGAAGGAACTAAACATGAGACAGCGTCGATGGATGGAGTTGCTGAAGGACTATGATTGTGATATTCTTTACCATCCAGGAAAGGCGAATAAGGTGGCGGATGCTCTGAGCAGAAAGTCGAGCATCGCGCATATGATGGTTAAGGAATGGACGTTGCTGGAGGAAATCAGAGACTCTGAGTTCAAGGTTGAGGTAGGAACCCTCTCGAGCTTAATGGCCACACTGCAGATTGAACCCGAAATTCAATTGAGGGTTAAAGAGTTGCAGTCTACGGACCCAGATATTCAGAAGATTGTGACGATGGATGCAGAAGAGAGGAAAGATGACTTCAAGGTGACTGAGGACGGAATATTGAAGTTTAGAGGACGTCTGTGTGTGCCAAACGACGAAGAGTTGAAGGAGAGAATTCTATCAGAGGCACACAGGAGTAATTACAGTATCCACCCTGGAAGCACGAAGATGTACCAGAACCTACGTCAGCACTACTGGTGGAATGGAATGAAGGTGGATGTAGCCAAACATGTGGCCAAGTGCTTGACGTGTCAGCAGGTGAAGGCGCAACATTGCAAGCCTGGAGGACTGTTGCAACCTTTGGAAATCCCAGAGTGGAAATGGGAACATATCACCATGGATTTCGTGACAGGACTGCCAAGAAGTCAGAGAGGGAATGACTCAATCTGGGTGATAGTGGACAGATTGACCAAGTCTGCGCATTTTATCGCAGTGCGAAAGGATTCCACATTGGAGAAGCTGGCTGAACTGTACGTGAGGCAGATTGTAAGATTGCATGGAGTGCCAGTAAGCATTGTATCAGACAGAGATCCTCGTTTCACAGCCACATTCTGGAAGAGTCTGCAGGGTGCTCTAGGAACAGAGTTAAGATTCAGTACGGCCTACCACCCTCAGACTGATGGACAGTCGGAAAGGACTATACAGACTCTGGAGGACATGCTGAGAGCATGTGTCATAGACTTCAAAGGTGGCTGGGAGGAGCAACTGCATTTAGTGGAATTCGCCTACAACAATAGCTACCAGCAGAGTATCAGATGGCACCGTTTGAAGCATTGTATGGAAGGGCCTGCAGGACGCCGATTTGTTGGGATGAAGTTGGTGAGAAAAGAATAACAGGCCCAGAATTGGTACAACAGTCAGTGGAGGCAGTCAAGGTGATTAGAGACAGATTGAGGACCGCCCAGAGTAGGCAGAAGAGCTATGCAGACAAGAGACGTAAGCCATTGGAATTTCAAGTTGGGGATCATGTCTTTCTGAAGGTGTCGCCGATGCGAGGATTATCTCGGTTTGGCAAGAAAGGGAAGCTGAGTCCCAGATTCGTTGGGCCATTCGAGATTTGGAGAAGATCGGGACACTGGCTTATCGTCTGGCACTGCCGCCGAACTTGTCGCAGATTCACAACGTGTTTCATGTATCGATGCTGAGGAAGTATGAGCCAGATCCTGGCCATATACTCGATCATGAAGTCATTGAAATGGATGACCGCGTCTCCTACGTGGAAAGGCCAGTGAGAATTGAAGACCGCAAGGAACAAGTGCTCAGGAACAAGACGATTCCGTTGGTCAAGGTTATCTGGGAGCACCATGGGACTGAAGGAGCCACTTGGGAAAGTGAGGACGAGATGAAGAAGAAATACCCGTATCTGTTTGAGTAGACCAGTGTAATTTTGTTTTGAGAGGTGGAACTTGTGTATTGTAAATTTCGAGGACGAAATTTTTATAAGAAGGGAAGAATTGTGACAGTCTGAAAATTCGACCCAATTGTCGGAATTTCTAAATGAATGGAAATGCTTCGTTAATACACTCTGGTCGACGCTCACTCAGGATTAGCTACCCTGAGCTGACCAACCGAAGGGGAAAGGCTATCTGGGAATTTTTCCCAATCAGCCGCCCGTTGGTCTGAGACTGAGACAGGGTCGGTATTTAATGAAATTGACCACAAAATGAAATTCGACGATGGACAATCGAATCAGTAAGATAAACACAAAGAAGAAATGGATTCAGTTTCAGAAATGTCGTCTGAAGGTCAGACAGCCGGTGCACGTCGAGAAGCAAGACGTGAATGGAAAATTACCGAAATGCCCCCGGTAAATGCTCAATCCATAGAATGAGACCAATTAGGATTTTTGAGAGTAGATTCGATAGACCGACCCAAATCCAGTCCAAAATCCGTTCGCGCTCGGGACCCGATCGGTGCATTTGGCACGCAAATCGAGGCAGGTCAAATCAAATGTCACATCAATCAGATGTCACATCAATCAATCAAGTGTCAAATCAATCCATCAATCACATCAATCAAGGTTCAATTCAAGGCAATCCATCACATCCATGTCACTATTACACCTACCCCACTATAATCTTCATTTTGGATTTTTGTGGATTATAATCTCTCTCTCTCTCTCCTCCCTTCCTCCCACCCATTCGGCCGAATACTCTCTCTCTCCTCTCCCGAATCTCTCTCTCTCTCGGCCTCCCTCCCGTTCGCTCGCCGGCCGCCCGTGAAGCCACCGTCCGCCGCCCGAGCCGCCGACCGGCCACCGTCGTCGCTTCATCCTCCTCCGGTGAGTCCTCTAGCCCTTCTCCTCCTAGTTCTCGCGGCCGTGGAGGCCGTGAAGCCATTGACCGTCTCACCTCTCTCTCTCGTTCGTCCGCGTGAAGCCGCCCGAGCCACCGTCCCCGTCGTCGTCGTCCGGCCGCCGTCGACTCCATCCCGTCGCCCCGCCGCCTCGGTGAGTTCCCTTGGCCCTTGTCCTTACTATTTCCGTGGCCATGGAGGCCACATGAACCCCGAACCCACCTCACACTCTCTCTCCCTCTCGGCTAGCCTTCGTTCGCCGCGAGCTCCACCGGCCGTCCGTCCTCATCCCGTCGTCGCCGCCGTGTCCAGCCCCTCCACGGTAAGCTCCATCCCCTAATCCTAGTTTAGGCTAGTATGTATATGTGTGGATGGTTGTGTGTTAGTGGCTAAGCATGGTGATTAGTGTGCAAAGTGTGTAATTATTCATAATGGGCCTTAGACTAATCTTGTGTTCATATGGGCCGTGCGTGTGGGCCATTTGAGGAGGGAATTTGGGCCATGAAATTATATACGCGGGCTGCAATTGGTGATTGGGCGTGTAAATCTAATGGGCCGAAAATTATAATGGGCCTTGGGGACTTAAATTTGACTAATTGGGCCTAAACAACTATTTTGGACCTAATTGGAATAATGGGCCATATATGGACGAAAATGGGCATTAATGGGCCAAATTATAATTTAGAACATTGAAACATAAGGCCCAAGAGTGTACATGGGCCTAGGATGACTAAATGGGCCTAAAATAGACTAATTGGGCTTAATTGACTAACTTTTGAAAATGGGCTTGGGCCCTACACGAATTTAATATAATAATGGGCCTAAACCTATATTAATCTTAGAATTAATTAATGGGCCTAAGATTGGTTAATGGGCCTTAGACACTAATTGGGCCCAACTTAATTAATTAGACCCAACTTAATTTAATAAGCCCAACTTAATCTAATGGGCCTAACCCATTTCATTCAACCTTGAACCTTAATGGGCCCAACTTGACTAATGGGCTTAAAACTTCATAATGGGCCGACTTACCTTAGTGGACTTAATTACCCTTGTGGGCCTTGGGCCTTGGACCGGGCTTAGGGCCCATTTGAACTTGAACCCTCTAATTGGGCCTTGAACCAACTTTGCCTAATTCGACTATAACCAAGGGGTTAATAAAACACTGAATCATTAGTCGTGGGACATTGACTCCCAGGGGACTGATCTGAGTGAATGGGCTTAGGCCGAGTTATCGAGCCGCTGAGACGAGGATCCTAAGTGATATGGGCTTGGCTAGAGAAATGGCATGAATTATACCTTTGAGCCTGTCTGGCTGGGAAACTGCATTGGGGTGCTAGCTCTCTTATAGTTTGGATTGATGAGCATGTAATTCTTTGATGATCTCTTGATATGCTCTGTACTGTGTTTATGTGCCATTTCATGCATGCTCTATGTTTGATTGGCTGATTGCAATCGTGTGGGCCCCGCATACATTGAGAGCATGGCATGAGTCACCAGTGATGTGACGTGAGAATGTGCCCTGATGGGAAATGGAGAGAAAAGGGAGACCAACGTAAGGCGTTCGAGACGCAGTGTGGTATTTGCCGTGTGGCACTGAGAATGAGCCCTGATGGGATTTGGGGTGATAGATGGGCATGGTCCATTGGGACCCGTTATGGCCGATCGAGGTCTGAGTATGATCCATTGGGATCCGATATGGCCGGTTGAGGCCTGCAGCATTGCATATGGCATCTGGCTTGACATCTCTTGTGCCCGTCTGTATGATATGAACTGTGTTGTGATATTTGTACGTATGTTAAGCCTGTTGGGATCTGGTACCTAGAGGACTGAGAGTGTCTGAACCCTGGACCGCGAACCTAGTCCACTAGATAGGACCGACCCCACTAGTATACGCTATCCTACGTTAGGATTAGTGGTGAGCTTATTGAGTTTCGACTCACGGGCGGTGGTTGCCCTTCTTTTACAGATCCAGGTCACCCATGATGGCTGCACCGCCGATGCTTTTTGGACTGCCAGTACAGATGGACACTGAGATCACCCTCCATTTTGATATGCACGCCACTCTGTGGCATAGGCATGTGACTACCGTGTTAGTAGATCAGGGTGGACCTTATCTTGTACCCCATAGATACGAGGCCTGGTTTAGAGAGGGCCTGTATGGCTTCGAGGGACCTCAGAGAGACTCCCCGATTCCCATGGAGGACGACCCGATCTTGTTGCAGCCAGCCGAGTATGGTGGCGAGGTGATCGACCCCGACCCACTGCAGGAGATGCCGTCCCCAGGACGTTCCGAGATCGATGGCCACGAGGAGGGTGACGCCATGGACACAGACGAGGAGGATCCAGAGGAGGACCCAGAGGAGGACCCCGAGGAGGATCCCGAGGAGGAGCTAGAGGTGGACTGAGTCCCGCTGTTACTGGTCTAGATTTTGAGAGCGTAGATAGCATGACCATAGATGAGGTTTTCTTTTGGGGTCTGTATCTAACGCTATATATATATATATATGATGATGTATTACCTTTTGTAAAAGTGTTCTTGTCCTTTCATACTACCCTGTTATCTTGTGTATGTATGCATGTGTAGAAGGCACGCTTCCGCAGGTTTTCGATTGTCGTCGGTTTGCGCTAGCGTCGCTTGGCCGCGATGAGCACCCTGGGCCGTCGCTACTCGTAGGCCAGGCGTACGCAGGGTTCGTTATGTTTATGAACAGGGATGTCACGTGCTCGATTGGGGTTCGGGGCGTGACACTCACACCCCTCAACGGAGTGGGCTTGGACGGTGGCCGGTTCGCGGCGGGCCCAATGCGAATAGAATTGGGGCTAAACAAGTTTAATTGGACCCAATTTGGTTAATGGCCGTATGGACGGAGGAGTATTAGTTGGGCCCAATTTGTAATTAAATTTTAAATCATAAGGCCCAATGATGCATGTGGGCTTAGGACATCATTTTGGGCCTAAAATGGACGAATTGGGCCATTTGACCAACTTGTGAAATTGGGCTTGAGCCCTACCCGATTTAACATTAATTGGGGCTTAGATTACATAATGGGCTTAAGCCAAGTTATGGGCCTTATTAAGAATTAATCAACTTA
The DNA here is from genome assembly GCA_019149425.1 of Psidium friedrichsthalianum. Taxonomy (NCBI): domain Eukaryota; kingdom Viridiplantae; phylum Streptophyta; class Magnoliopsida; order Myrtales; family Myrtaceae; genus Psidium; species Psidium friedrichsthalianum. The sequence goes on along the minus strand of JAGVVM010018937.1, from coordinate 328 downwards.
ATAATGGGCTCCCAAGCCAACCTAAGAACCTAAATGCCCTAAACCTTGATGGCTTAGAACAACGTAGTGGCCCGACTTACCTTGCTAGACTTAAATACCTTTGTGGGCCTTGGACCCAAGAATGGGCCTTAGGTCCAACCGACCTGAATCCACTAACTGGCTTTGAGCTAAGCTAAGCCTAATCCAACTACACCCAAGGGATTGTTTAAATCGTTAAATCATTAGTCGGGGTTATTAACTCCAGGGGACTACATGAGTTTGGACTTAGGCCGAGTTACCGAATCCGCTAAGATGAGGTTCAGGTTTATGGGCCTACCCGAGTTTAAAA
>JAGVVM010018935.1:0-28244 GCA_019149425.1 Psidium friedrichsthalianum | reverse complement strand
GGAAATCAAATTCTCCCAGGTATGGACAAGCCGAGAATTACCAAAAATAACCCAACAGAACAAGTTCAAAGAGATGGCTTTCCGGGGAAAACTTCTATCGGTGACTCACCCACCGCATAGTGTTCCGCTTTACTACTTTCCTAAACAGATCAACCACGATACTCCCCACTAATAAGCTAATGGTTCTTATCTTGTGAAAGCGGAATCCAACCCTCATAACCCGAGAGAAAGAGAGAGAGATGCCCTCTGATAGAGAGCTCCTCGCACCAACCACCCTCATAACAAGCCAAACAAAATTCTAGCTCCAAAAATGAAAATTGATTATCGCTTTAGGCACTTGGGTTCTCAGACAATCGGAGAATACGAGATTGTCGTGACCCTAAAACTTTCGATCGAGTGAAAAATTCCGGGTCATAACTGATTATCAGGTAATTAAATTGACTAAACTACGAAATTTCTTCTTGAGGTTATAAAGATTGGCTTTATCCTTTCTTTTAGGATGCGCGTAGTCCAGGAAAATATATCCAGACATCGGTAAGACTTGATCAAAAGGAACCATTTTCTGACACCCAATTTTCCGGGCCGATATGAGACCCTGGCAATCTTGAAGAGGTTGAAGTACCTTATCACTATTAACAAATCAATGTTAGCATGTCGGCAATCCCTGTTCATGTTTCAAATGCCCCGAATCTCGTTTGGCTGCTGCTTGGCACACCCATAACTACACTTCCCAACCCCTCACTCAAGAAGTTTCAACTCTTCTTTCTTCCAAAAGAGCAACAGAATTAGCACCCAAGAAATAGGAAAACAAAAATCAAAGATCCGAAGAACAATGAGGAGGCTGAGGATGAACAGAAAAGCTTGAGTAGCCACAGAGAAATTTTGTGGCAAAAGAGGTACTAACAGAAGATCAAAGAATAGGGAACTAATGAAGAGAAACAGAGATTTGTCTAATTACTGGCAGCGAAGGAAAGACACTAGTGATTTCACAGATGGGACCACAAGTAATTCAACTAATCTAACGAAGGAGCAAGGATGATGATGAAGAAAGAGATCCATGGGGGAAACGAAAGCACTAACTAACGGGAAGATGAGGAAATCAATCTCCCAGGTATGGACATAGCGAGAATTACAAAAATAACCCTACAGAACAGGTTCAAAGAGAGCTTTTAGGGAAAACTTCTATCGAGTGACTCCACCAACCACATATTGTTCCGCTTCTACTACTTCTTCCTAAACAGATCACCACGATAACTCCCCACTAATAAGCCTTAACCTTTTTAAGTGGTTCTTATCTTGTGAAGCGAATCCACCCTATACCCCGAGAGAAGAGAGAGAGAGATTGCCCTCAGATAGAGAGCTCCTCGCACCAACCACCCTCATAACAAGCCAACAAAAATTCTAGTCTCCAAAATGAAAATTGAATATCGCTTTAGGCACTTGGGTTCTCAGACATCGGAGAATATGAGATTGTCGTGACCCTAAAATTTTTCGATCGGTGAAAATTCCCAGGTTAACGAATTATCAGGTTAATTAAATGACTAACCTTATGGACCCTCCCAACACCCTACCGAATCGCAACTTTGTTTTTTTTCGAATGATTTAGAACTTAAAGTCACCACTAATCATTTTGGTAGGTCAATTAGAAACCTAAGTAAATTAGCAGGAGAACTAAATTACTTCTACGAACCAGAGATTATGAGTTCGGGGACTTGGTTACACCAGTTAATTAAAACTAATGCCCTTTCGGTACCTTAATTTCATGGATATCCTAATTTTGGCAACGCAGGCTTGGTTTACTCCTAGGCTCTAGTGGGGTGTTCCCTTTTTTGTATTTTCATTTTTTAAATAGAATGCATGTGAGTGATATTTGTTTTTGGTATTTCAAAGCATTAAAAATTCTCTGAAGCTGAAAGAGGAGTGAGCTAACGACTTCTGTGCAGTGTTACAACCTCCAGCAGGTAGCTCGGCCTACTCATTCTGGGGTTTGATGATACAGAAATTAAACTACAGAAAGTAAAGACAGTAAATAAAGAACACCAATGGGTGGTTCGGCATTGGCTTGGCCTTCCATTCTAGGGTTTGATGGTACGGAAATTAAATTGCAGGAAGTAAATGCAGTAAATAAAGAACCTCCAACAGGTGGGTCAGCTTTCCATTCTAGGGTTTGATGGTACGGAATTAATTTGCAATAAGTAAAAGTAGTAAATGAAGAACTTCCAATAGGTGACTCGGCCTTGGCTTAGCTTCCTTTCTGGGGTTTGATGGTACAGAAATTAAATTGCAGAAAGTAAAGAGCAGTAAATAAAGAACCTCCAACAGGTGGTCAGCTTCCATTCTGGGGTTTGATAGTGCAGAAATTAAATTAAAAAGTAAAGTACAGAGATCTTTACACACCAAGTATGGGAAGAAATCTGCTGCAATTTGGGATTTGAATCTTTTAAACGAAAATACAGAAAATTACAATACGAATACGACATGTGAATATGACACGGCATAATCGAAATTTAAATGAATCCATTGAGGTAACGACGGTTTTCGAACATTTTAATGGTTAGGATCGTTGCCTGATTTGCAGAATTGATTGTGAATTCGGACCTCTGTCAACGAGGATGAACTCGTGGCTTGTGTTGATCGATAGAGAAATTGGGATGGTAACACCTAGATTTAAACTCCCACCATCTTCAAGACTCTCTTGGAAAATAATTCTTTCTTTTTTCTTCTCTCTAATCTTTCTTCAATCTTTCTAAAACTCTCTCAAACATTTCAAATTTTCTCTCCAAAAAAATCTCCCCTTTCAAGCTCACTTCTTCCCTCCTTTTATAGCTACTCATCCATCTCCCATTCTAATTTTTCCACTAACTCTTCTCTCAATCATCTTCCCTTCTCTATCTCCATCTTCCCTTCTCCATCTTCCCTTCTCTATTCTAAATTCTCCACTAACTCTTCTTTTTGTTATTTACAAAATAATCCCTCAAGTGTTAGGTATTACACTCAGTCCTTGGAATTTTAAATATTTCTAATTCAATTCTTGGTGAAATATTTCTTTGAGTCCAAATCTCCTTACAATTTTTTGACACACCTTCCTATGCTTGGTCAAAATTCACTACATGTCTAGTTCAATCGCTTATCAAATTTAAGTTCATTTCTTGCACTGAAAATAATACAAAATTCAATTAAAGCCCTTTTGCAAAATTGAGTCATTATGGGTATAATGGGCCAAGATAAAAAATTGGATATTAGAGAACAATGTCACAACTCCTAAAAGTGAAAAATAAAAATAAATTGGCTCAAATTGAATTTTTTAGGCTCGATTTGAGATTATGCTCGTGAAGGAATACATGACCCTGAATTGGATTTTCCAAATTTGGATGGCCAACATGAAAAGGGATTTAAAAGAAAAATATTGACTATTTTTATGTATTGTGGCCTCAAATGTTATTTTTTTTGAATTTTTAAGTATTTTTGTATTTTTCGAAAAAATATTAAAAAATATGAAAAAATATGAAATTTTTTTTTCAAAAATAGTTCCCTAGGCTTGGCCAATGCTTCCAAAGTGATTTTTTATATTTTCTCTTTTTTTATATCCTATGAATTTTCAAAAATAAAAATGCTGAAAATGCTGAAAATATGAAAAATCATTTTTGTTCAAAATTGGTTTCCTAAAGCTTGGCCAAGGTCCCCAAAGTTGATTGTTTAATTTTATGAATTTTTATGAATTTTTAATTTTTTTAAAGAGAAATATGATTAAAAATCTGGTGTCAGCAACTGCCCCTCTTTGAAAGAAAGCTCGGTAGAGGTTCATTTTAAAGACGAGATGACACCTGAATCCTAATCAACTCAACCTAAGGAAATGAAAGAGTTGTGACATTTGATCTCCAATACCTCTCTGTGCAAATTCTAATTCAGGCCGGATTAGAGGAGGCTCTTATGAAGCGAGGGAGAGAGGAGAGCTTACTTTACACTTACCTGCCCATCAAATGGCTGTAGTTTGACATGAATGCTCTTTGACAGGCATCTAAAGATTCATCCTAAGGATACTCTAAGGAAGTTAAGTTTTGACCGTATGGCAGGGTCCACCCATAGGCAGATTCCTAATGAAAGGATTCTACCATTAAAAATTGATTGAAATTTGACCTGTATGGTAGGTCACCCCGTAGAAGATTCCTAATGAAAGGATTCTACTTATCACAATGATTAAGATTTGACCGTATGGTAGGTCGCCCATGGCAGACTCCAATGAAAGGATCCTACTGATCAAAATTGGATTAAGATTTGACCCGTATAGTAGATCACCCCTCCCGAATGCCCAATGGGAATGTGTCATAAGGAGGACTTCGTGCTTGTAGAAAGGCTTGGTGCCTGTAAAAAGGATTTTGGGTGCCTGTGGAAAGGACCTTTTGCCTGTAAAAGGACTTTTTGGAAACATTCATCCAACATGAGATTTGCCGAAGGAGGCCTCTAAGAAGGACTTTGTGCTTTTAAGAAGGACTTTTTTGCCACGAAGGATGCCATTCTAAGAATTTGGGAGACCGAGGATCTTGCAAAAGCTCAAACTCGATTTACCTTACCATGAAGGGTGCCATTCTAGGATCTGAGGAGACCAGAAATCCTGCAGAAAGCTCAAACCCAATTTATCTTACCTGAAGGGTGCCATTCTAGGATCTGGGGAGACCAGGAATCCTGCAGAAGCTTAAACCCGATTTATCTTACCTTGAAGGGTGCCATTCTAAATCTGAGGAGACCAGAAATCCTGCAGAAGCTCAAACCCGATAATTTTACCTTGGAGGGTGCCATTCAGGGATTTAGGGAGACCATAAATCCTGCAGAAGCTCACACCGATTTATCTTACCTTGAAGGATGCCATTTTGGGATCTGGGGAGACCATAAATCCTGCAGAAGCTCAAACCCGATTTTATCTACCTTGAAGGTACCGTTCTGGATCTGGGGAGATCGGGAATCCTGCAGGCTCAAACTCGATTTAATTTACCTTGAAGGGTGCCATTCTGGGATCTGGAGAGACTAGGAATCTGAGGATTTGGAAGAAACGCCTTGTGGTTCTCGACAATTAAGCTTGTTCATTTCAATAATCAACGAATGAATTTCGAGACCTTGGAAGGTACTCGAATACCGGGAACGTGTTACCTGTTAAGCAGTGTCAAAGGTAACATGTACAAGCATTTTTATCAATGAGTTCATCGGTTCATGCAAACTATTTAGCTAAGTTTGCAATGATTAGAAGCAATCTGGGTAATAACTCATGATGCGATTGATCAACATGTGGATCCTGCAAAACTACTCATCAAGTTTGCATTACCAATTCTGTTCAAGGAGGTCATCATAGTATGAATACTCAAATGTAATCTGAATGGGGGATTTCAGTCTGAAAGGGCTTTCTCTCACTCTCGAGAAAGGCTATTTATCCTAATTATAGGATTGAAAAGAAATTACTCAATCTCACCATCTTCGCATTCAGCAAGGGTCTAAGTAATCTCGCAATTGGTATGATCAAGCCGATCTGGAGGTCTTGATTAGGACCATAATGTAGGCTGGGTCAAAGGCTTAACAAAGGAGACTCTTTTGAGCAAGGTCGTTGACAAAAGGGTCTTCATCATCTGCTCCGGGATTACAAGTTAAGAACCTTACAAAAATGAGAGAGAAATAGTCTTGCTCGTACCTTTTCGAGCGATGCCTAAAGTCTTCCAACTCTACGTTAATTCAAGCACCTTAATCAGAAAAGACTTTCTTGGGTTATAACGTAGGTCGGGATTGGGAACCAAGGAAGTAAAAGGCTTATTTTGGCCTAGAAAGTATATAAGTGGGGTTTAACATTAGTGATCATTGTATCTTTACCACCAGTCTCGACCTTCTAGAATAGTCTTCAAAGGACATCATCGTTATATGAGGAAGGTGTTAACTTTGGCTGATGCCGCCGTCGTCTCTTGATGGTGTAAACTTCAACTGAGCATCTTTCGCAATTTGACCCCTTCGAAGAGTTTTCTCTCGCAATTAGGTCCCATTGGGGTTTACATTGATTTAAATAGGTATTGGCCTTGCTTTTGACTGGCACTTTACTTTTTCATGCTCGGGATTAACTTTCTTCCTTTTCCCCCCTTCTTTTATAGAAAAAGGAATTTTCAAAGATTGTGCCGTTATACACATGCATATCGAAGATCACACTTGAATAGATAACTCAGGAACTTTTTGTAGATCCATTTCTTCTGAGTTCTTCTGCTTTGAGGTGGGGCCATCTTCATCTTAGAATAAGCAATGATCACCAACGGGATTTTAAGAAATAAATGTGCAGGCTCAATTGGGCGATGCAAAGGATATGAGTGTATCAGATAGGGAAACAAATGCTTTTTGTCATCCTAAAACACTTGAATTACCGTGCAAGATTGAAAGTAAAGAATCACTCGAACATTGATATTAGTCCTAGCAAGAAAATTTCTAACCATTTACCTCCTGATGCTACTGGAACTATCTCTATTTGGCCCGATGTGGGGTGGTTCTTGACAGGGGTTACGAAATAAAATCATCGCTCAAATGGGTTATCAACGGTCCCCTGTAGTGTTTAGAATAGAGAAGCGATTACCGTCATTCCTTTCGACTATCGTACCTTTTGCGAGAAAACCCATCGTCTTAGGGAATGCGAAACCTATTTAGCACTCAACTCACTATGGATTAAAATATAGGACGTGTGTGGAAATGGCTTGCCTTTCATCATCCTGTCATTCGCCATTCTACACATTCGATGCATCATGTGAAGTTTATGGTCTAAGTCAAATTGGTAAAATAAACATGCAGAAGAGTCATGCATAAATCATGAAATGTGTAAACACAACACAGATGTGGCAATTTGTAAGCATCGTGCATGTTTACGAAATGTGCAAGTGTATCAAGAATGGGAGAATTTGAATTGCCCCTGGACATGTGGGCGGATCGAACAAATTGGCGATCTACTCCTTACGTCGAGGAGTGAATTGTATTTGACTTTGCCCCTGCACAATGAAGCACATGGGTGAAGGAACATTTGGGCTTTTTTGATGTTGACAACTGTCATGGTCGTCGGTCGAATGCCCCAATTTGCCCCCATTTTCATTAGAACGGATCTCTTTAGACGATTGTAATTTTGCCCCTTGGGGTTGTCTACTTCAACATGTTAAATGTTAGTGTAAATATTTCCTGTAAAAAGGAAAGGAGATGTGTTAGCTAGTATTGGAAGAGATAAACTAGAAATGCACTAGTTTACCCTTCATCTTGAATGCCCTGCACGACTCTTTTACCAGCTTCGCTGGGTTGAGTTTTCCTCGACTTTTGTTGGACGCTTCACCATTAGGCCAAGATTGTGGCAAAGTACTCACTTTGGTATTGTTCGTCGAGTATTCCTGTTTCTTTCTGCAAAAAGAAATATGTAAAAAATTATTTTATTTATTTACAATACTTACAACATTCCCTATCATTGAGGATCAAACTCGGACCGCTGCAGACCATTGTCATTCTCTATACCATCAGGCCCATTAGACCATAGGAGTCCATGAGGGCTCTCTTTCAAGGATTAATCCTTGAGATAGCGCGGCCTCGTTGCATTGCATTAGGGCCATTTCACGTTACGGTGCTTTCCAATGAAATTTACAATCCCTGTTAAGAATGGAATAACTCAATTCAAAACTCGAGACAATTATGGAAAAGTTGAAACGATACAAAATCACCCATCCCTGAGATTGCTCGGGTCTCTCGTTCTCATTTTCTTTGTCTGAAGCCGTCCATCTTGTGGTAATGTCCACGAGTTGATTTGTCCCGAGTTTTGTTCAACTTGCATTTAGGTATGATTGTGTTCTCGAGCCAGTTTACAAATTCCTAAGAACAGTAAGGATTCAATTTAAAACTGGAGCAATTGAGGGTAAATTAGAACGATACGGAGTTACCCTCGAGTTTATACGGATTTTTACTCGCCATTAACTTTTTCCCGAGTTTGGTGCAGTAACGGGTCCGAGCATTTAATAGGGGGAAGGGAGATTACTACTTCTTGCTTTTGCATTAATTTTGGACATCAATAAAAGTAGAAAACATCCCATGCAAGGGCATAAAGCATATGCATTCGTTCAGGATCGACTCTGCTCCTTTTGTAGGCTCTGCAGTGATCCGCTAGTTTTATTCCGAGTCAGGTACTCATCGGCGATGTTGGAGGACCCATGATTACCAGCCCCGGTGCTTCATCAACATTAAACTGGTGATCATGGCGGCAAGCTTGTCGTCAATGCTACTTGTTCGATGGTGATGCATCCCATCTTCCTCGGAAGGCATCAATGCTGACCCCATAGGATCGATCTTTTCACACGTTCTCCCAACAGAACTTGATCCTGTTATGAACTGATTTAACTCGCCTCTTAAACGGGCATTTTCGATCCTCAGATACTGCCTTTCGTGGAGAGTGAGGAGGCTATTGCAGTTGGGGTAGGTGAGGGAGTCAAAAGCTTCTTTATACATCTTGTTCTCTGTTCGGAGCTTTTCATTTCCAGCTCTTAGAAACTCGACTTCGTGGCGCTCATGACGAGTCTTTACTCGGGTTCGCCTATTTTGAAACCAAAACTTGACTTGCGAAAGTTCCAGTCTTAACTTTTGGCTCAGTTCCATTCTTTGTCTGTCGCCTGGCATAGGGCACGTCCTGAAAAAATCTTCAAGCCTTTGAATTTGCTCCTTAGTATGGCGACGGTAACGCTTCCTTTGGCCCTTATTATTGTTGTCTTTATCTTTATCGAGATCTTGAACGTCGTTGGTGGAAGGGCCAGGCTCCATGGTCTGAATTCCAAACATGGCCTCGAACTCTTCATCTCCCATATTCAGCAAGTAATGATAGCTTTCAAGTGTGTTGGTTGAGACATCTTCAATTAGTTAACGGTTCCTCAAGGTTTGCTATCTCTTCTTGTATTTTCACTCTCTCTGGATTTTCTGAGCGACCTCGTATGCTTTAAGACTCTCTTCTGAGCATGGATGAAGATTACATGAGGACATCTCTTTTTAAAATTAGACGTGGGTTTAGCAATTGTATTGCTTCTCCCGAGAGTTCTGTCTTTCTCAACTTTTTTTTATCGTATCTCTGCTTGGCTCATCTTCTTTCATCTTTTCATGGTAGGGGGCCCCTGTTATTATCTCCACCATCGATTTTGCTGGTGAGTCCTCCCATAAAGACGAATCCTATCTTCTTTTCTATTGAAAATTTTCTTTATCTCCCATTCAGGTCGTCTTTTCTTCTTCTTTTTCAAAGTGGCAATATTACCTCAATCCTTTTCTTCAAAGATTTCGGATTCGTTTGGCTCGAGATTGCCGACCGACGGGGATACGAGCCAACGGAGGTGACACCGAAAGGGGATGGCAGATAGGAAAATCTGGCCAATAGAGACTGCCCCTGTGAAATCAATATCTAACTTATAGTAGATTATCACCTTCGCATTTCAATCATCTGCTTCACTCCTCTCATTTATCTTTCGTATTCTGCTCGTCAACCTTGAATCTCTCCTCGATAATGGTCAATCTTCCTACACACATCTTCCCGGCTGAAGTTATGTTCAAATGGGAGAGACTTTATCATCTTCTAGGCTGAGGCTATATTTACATAGCCCATCATTCGAGTGTTGAAGCTGAGATCCTCGTTTGTTCAGGGAGATAAATGTTTCTTCGGTCGAATGCACCAATTTGGAAAGCGAATACATGGCATTCCCATACGTCTTCATCAACTTTTTGGAGGCTTGCCGAAACATTGACGAAACGGTTACCTTAGCCCGCATTGTGAAGGCTTGCTATCAGGACCGATCTGAATGCTTGGAATCTGCAGAACACGTAATGGCCCATACAAGAAGGCCGTCAAGTCTGCTGATGAATGGATCTCACTATTGGTTCATGAGAGGGAGAGACTGGTGGAGCGCCTAACTTTGAACCAGACTTACTTTGAGCATGACCCGACTGATGTCGTGATGAAATTCAGATGTGAGTGGCTGGAGGAGAGATTCGACGATCTAACGGCTGATATAGCTTTCGAGAGAGATTTGATCGAGAACTTGAAATTCACTGTTGAACATCATGAGGTTAATGCAGCCAGGCACAAGGAGAAATGTACTCGCCTATTCTTCAAGCTTACAGATATCGACTCCCAGATCGCTCGGTGTAGGCAGAGCATTAATTTCATGGAGAGTCAATTGAGCTCTTTTGTGATGCTTATTATGGCTCAATTTGGCTTTACTTTTTCACCACAATAACTGTTGTAAGGCTTGTTGATGGAATGAAGGGAAAATTCGCATGTTTGTACTTTAATTTTCCTGCCATCTCTTCTTCCACATAGCATGATAGAACGATTTGAGGTACTGAAGACGTTGAGGCTTAGTGTTCTTCTTGATCTCTTGTTAGCTGCAATAGATGATGATATCAAGAACGCTAAAGAAGCATTCGGCGGCGGCCCCCACTAGCCGCCTAGAGACCCGCGTTCAATCATGTAAATTAGTAAAGCTGTAACCACTCGATCAGTGTGCCAATAAATGCACCAAGCCACCTGTTGCGTGCCCCATTTCATTCATGTTTTGTCTCTTTCGGCGTCTACCTATTGGTGTCAGTCGCCTGTTAGCGTCGGGAGGGATCTTGTGGTGTCATACTCAATAATCAAATCCGTCCAAATCGATGTAACGAATAAAATTAAAATCTTCGAGAATTTACCTCAATGGATTTATTTAAATGGATTATGCTTGTCATATTCACATGTCGTATTTGTATTGCAATTTTCTGCATTTTTCGATTATAAGATCCGAATCCCAAATTGCGGCAGATTCTGCCCCATACTTGGTGGTGTAAAGATCTTGGGTACTTTATTTTTTGCAATTTAATTTCTACACCATCAAACCCTAGAATGAGAAGACTGACCCACCCGTTGGAGGTTCTTTATTTACTGCTCTTTACTTTCTGCAATTTTCTGTACCATCAAACCCTAGAAAGGGAAGGCCAAGCCAAGACCGAGTCACCCATTGGAGGTTCTTCATTTACTACCTTTTAACTTCTTGCAAATTAATTTCCGTACCATCAAACCCTAGAATGGGAAGGCTGACCCACCCATTAGAGGTTCTTTATTTACTGCATTTACTTCTTGCAATTTAATTTCCGTACCATTAAACCCCAGAATGGAAAGGCCAAGCCAATGCCGAGCCACCCATTGGAAGTTATTTATTTATTGTCCTTTACTTTCTCTAGTTTAATTTATGCATCATCAAACCCCAGAATGAGTAGGCCGAGCTACCTGCTGGAGGTCGTAACACTGCACAGAAGTCGTTAGCTCACTCCCTCTTTCGGCTTTAGAGAATTTTTAATACTTTGAAATACAAAAAAAAAATGTCACTCACATGCATTCTGTCTAAAAAAGTGAAAATACAAAAAAGATACCACCCTACTGAGTTTTAGGAGTAAACCAAGCCTAAGTTGCCAAAATTAGGATATACATGGAATTAAGGTACCGAAAGGGCATTAGTTTTAATTAACTAGTGTAACCAAGTCCCCGAACTCATAATCTCTAGTTCGTAGAAGTAATTTAGTTCTCCCACTAATTTACTTAGGTTTCTAATCGACCTACCAAAAATGATTAGTGGCGACTCCAAATTTTAAAATCATTCGAACAAAAACTAAAGTTGCGATTCGGTAATTGGGAGGGTCCATATTAGGTTAGTCAATTTAATTAACCTGAAATGTTAACCTGGGAATTTTCCACCGATCAAAAATTAGGGTCGCGATAACTAGTCCATAGGGGATTGATCGCAAAGATCCTATGGCTTTACCCTGAAAAATTTCTTGAAAATTCATTTGATTTGGCAATTACTTGGAACTCATTCTATAGGTGTTATTGTTTTTGCAGATGGGAGTTATAAGGGGTGGAGTGTTTGACTAAAAGTTGTTTTTACAGTCTTGGTGTTGGGATTTTTTTTTGTTTAATTTTGAACTTAACATCGTGATCATTTTTTCAAAAGAAAATAAAAATTAAATTGGTGTCCCATTTAAAAAAAATGAATGTAGGAAAATCCCTTCGAAGAATTTTATTGGCCAATGAAAAAATTTATCACATCCTTCCTTAATGCTTCAATGAATACAAGATTTTCTTGACAAAATTACTCCTAAAAATTCATTCTGATAAAAGAGAAAAGTTCCTTCGGGAACTTTACTAAATGTCAAAAGACTTTATCACATTTTTGCAATGAAATCCCTTTTGAGAAATTTTCCGATGTCCTATTGAGAAAATTTTGTCTGATTTCTCCATAAAATGGAAAAATAAAATTGGACTACTATAGGAGCCATGGACCGACCTCTCTTGGATCACATATTAATTACTTCCTTTACTTTTGCAGGGAATCATAGGTACCCCAGATGAGAGTAAATTGGGTTTATTGATGATGACATGTCAGGAATGACCTTAAAGAATTACTGATATCTTAGCCGATAACCTTAGGGGCAAGAGAAAAGATCGACCCTCCCGGAGACAGAATCGTGTCAATCAGTCAGCATGTATGAGTTATGCATCTTGATGGGGCTGTAAATTTATCCAGATCGGGCATGGGGGCATTCTTAATGTATCGAGGGGTTCCTGTACTTTTTTGAGGAAAGTATAGACTGTGTAATCAAAACCCATGAGGCAAATATGTTAACCCAACCCTGCAACGCCTTCCTGACTAAATTCACCAAAGGCCTACCTTTTATTCGAGCAACATCGACTTTGGAGGATTGGCGCTTTATTATTGAGTATGACCCACAAGCATTCCTCCCGACGCTACAGGCGACTGACACCAATAGGTAGACGCCGAAAGAGACAAAACATGAATGAAATGGGGCACGCAACAGGTGGCTTGGTGCATTTATTGGCACACTGATCGAGTGGTTACAGCTTTACTAATTTACATGATTGAACGCGGGTCTCTAGGCGGCTAGTGGGGGCCGCCGTCGAATGCTTCTTTAGCGTTCTTGATATCATCATCTATTGCAGCTAACAAGAGAATCAAGAAGAACACTAAGCCTCAACGTCTTCAGTACCTCAAATCGTTCTATCATGCTATGTGGAAGAAGAGATGGCAGGAAAATTAAAGTACAAACATGCGAAATTTTCCCTTCATTCCATCAACAAGCCTTACAACAGTTATTGTGGTGAAAAGTAAAGTCAAATTGAGCCATAATAAGCATCACAAAAGAGCTCAATTTACTCTCCATGAAATTAATGCTCTGCCTACACCGAGCGATCTGGGAGTCGATATCTGTAAGCTTGAAGAATAGGCGAGTACATTTCTCCTTGTGCCTAGCTGCATTAACCTCATGATGTTCAACAGTGAATTTCAAGTTCTCGATCAAATCTCTCTCGAAAGCTATATCAGCCGTTAGATCGTTAAGTCTCTCCTCCAGCCACTCACATCTGAATTTCATCACGACATCAGTCGGGTCATGCTCAAAGTAAGTCTGGTTCAAAGCTAGGCGCTCCACCAGTCTCTCTCTCTCATGAACCAATAGTGAGATCCATTCATCAGCAGACTTGACGGCCTTCTTGTATAGGCCATTACGTGTTCTGCAGATTCCAAGCATTCAGATCGGTCCTGATAGCAAGCCTTCACAATGCGGGCTAAGGTAACCGTTTCGTCAATGTTTCGGCAAGCCTCCAAAAAGTTGATGAAGACGTATGGGAATGCCATGTATTCCCTTTCCAAATTGGTGCATTCGACCGAAGAAACATTTGTCTCCCTGAACAAACCGAGGATCTCAGCTTCAACACTCGAATGATGGGCTATGTAAATATAGCCTCAGCCTAGAAGATGATAAAGTCTCTCCCATTTGAACATAACTTCAGCCGAGAAGATGTGTGTAGGAAGATTGACCATTATCGAGGAGAGATTAAGGTTGACGAGCAGAATACGAAAGATAAAATGAGAGGAGTGAAGCAGATGATTGAAATGCGAAGGTGATAATCTACTATAAGTTAGATATTGATTTCACAGGGGCAGTCTCTATTGGCCAGATTTTCCTATCTGCCATCCCCTTTCGGTGTCACCTCCGTTGGCTCGAATTCCCGTCGGTCGGCAATCTCGAGCCAAACGAATCCGAAATCTTTGAAGAAAAGGATTGAGGTAATATTGCCACTTTGAAAAAGAAGAAGAAAAGACGACCTGAATGGGAGATAAAGAAAATTTTCAATAGAAAAGAAGATAGGATTCGTCTTTATGGGAGGACTCACCAGCAAAATCGATGGTGGAGATAATAACAGGGGCCCCCTACCATGAAAAGATGAAAGAAGATGAGCCAAGCAAGAGATACGATAAAAAAAAGTTGAGAAAGACAGAACTCTCGGGAGAAGCAATACAATTGCTAAACCCACGTCTAATTTTAAAAAAGAGATGTCCTCATGATAATCTTCATCCATGCTCAGAAGAGAGTCTTAAAGCATACGAGGTCGCTCAGAAAAATCCAGAGAGAGTGAAAATACAAGAAGAGATAGCAAACCTTGAGGAACCGTTAACTAATTGAAGATGTCTCAACCTAACACACTTGAAAGCTATCATTACTTGCTGAATATGGGAGATGAAGAGTTCGAGGCCATGTTTGGAATTCAGACCATGGAGCCTGGCCCTTCCACCAACGACGTTCAAGATCTCGATAAAGATAAAGACAACAATAATAAGGGCCAAAGGAAGCGTTACCGTCGCCATACTAAGGAGCAAATTCAAAGGCTTGAAGATTTTTCAGGACGTGCCCTATGCCAGGCGACAGACAAAGAATGGAACTGAGCCAAAAGTTAAGACTGGAACTTTCGCAAGTCAAGTTTTGGTTTCAAAATAGGCGAACCCGAGTAAAGACTCGTCATGAGCGCCACGAAGTCGAGTTTCTAAGAGCTGAAAATGAAAAGCTCCGAACAGAGAACAAGATGTATAAAGAAGCTTTTGACTCCCTCACCTACCCCAACTGCAATAGCCTCCTCACTCTCCACGAAAGGCAGTATCTGAGGATCGAAAATGCCGTTTAAGAGGCGAGTTAAATCAGTTCAAAACAGGATCAAGTTCTGTTGGGAGAAGTGTGAAAAGATCGATCCTATGGGGTCAGCATTGATGCTTTCCGAGGAAGATGGGATGCATCACCATCGAACAAGTAGCATTGACGACAAGCTTGCCGCCATGATCAACCAGTTTAATGTTGATGAAGCACCGGGGCTGGTAATCATGGGTCCTCCAACATCGCCGATGAGTACCTGACTCGGAATAAAACTAGCGGATCACTGCAGAGCCTACAAAAGGAGCAGAGTCGATCCTGAACGAATGCATATGCTTTATGCCCTTGCATGGGATGTTTTCTACTTTTATTGATGTCCAAAATTAATGCAAAAGCAAGAAGTAGTAATCTCCCTTCCCCCTATTAAATGCTCGGACCCGTTACTGCACCAAACTCGGGAAAAAGTTAATGGCGAGTAAAAATCCGTATAAACTCGAGGGTAACTCCGTATCGTTCTAATTTACCCTCAATTGCTCCAGTTTTAAATTGAATCCTTACTGTTCTTAGGAATTTGTAAACTGGCTCGAGAACACAATCATACCTAAATGCAAGTTGAACAAAACTCGACAAATCAACTCGTGGACATTACCACAAGATGGACGGCTTCAGACAAAGAAAATGAGAACGAGAGACCCGAGCAATCTCAGGGATGGGTGATTTTGTATCGTTTCAACTTTTCCATAATTGTCTCGAGTTTTGAATTGAGTTATTCCATTCTTAACAGGGATTGTAAATTTCATTGGAAAGCACCGTAACGTGAAATGGCCTAATGCAATGCAACGAGGCCGCGCTATCTCAAGGATTAATCCTTGAAAGAGAGCCCTCATGGACTCCTATGGTCTAATGGGCCTGATGGTATAGAGAATGACAATGGTCTGCAGCGGTCCGAGTTTGATCCTCAATGATAGGGAATGTTGTAAGTATTGTAAATAAATAAAATAATTTTTTACATATTTCTTTTTGCAGAAAGAAACAGGAATACTCGACGAACAATACCAAAGTGAGTACTTTGCCACAATCTTGGCCTAATGGTGAAGCGTCCAACAAAAGTCGAGGAAAACTCAACCCAGCGAAGCTGGTAAAAGAGTCGTGCAGGGCATTCAAGATGAAGGGTAAACTAGTGCATTTCTAGTTTATCTCTTCCAATACTAGCTAACACATCTCCTTTCCTTTTTACAGGAAATATTTACACTAACATTTAACATGTTGAAGTAGACAACCCCAAGGGGCAAAATTACAATCGTCTAAAGAGATCCGTTCTAATGAAAATGGGGGCAAATTGGGGCATTCGACCGACGACCATGACAGTTGTCAACATCAAAAAAGCCCAAATGTTCTTTCACCCATGTGCTTCATTGTGCAGGGGCAAAGTCAAATACAATTCACTCCTCGACGTAAGGAGTAGATCGCCAATTTGTTCGATCCGCCCACATGTCCAGGGGCAATTCAAATTCTCCCATTCTTGATACACTTGCACATTTCGTAAACATGCACGATGCTTACAAATTGCCACATCTGTGTTGTGTTTACACATTTCATGATTTATGCATGACTCTTCTGCATGTTTATTTTACCAATTCTGACTTAGACCATAAACTTCACATGATGCATCGAATGTGTGGAATGGCGAATGACAGGATGATGAAAGGCAAGCCATTTCCACACACGTCCTATATTTTAATCCATAGTGAGTTGAGTGCTAAATAGGTTTCGCATTCCCTAAGACGATGGGTTTTCTCGCAAAAGGTACGATAGCTGAAGGAATGATGGTAATCGCTTCTCTATTCTAAACATTACAGGTGACCGTTGATAACCCATTTGAGCGATGATTTCATTTCGTAACCCCCGTCAATAACTACCCCACATCGGGGCCAAATAGAGATAGTTCCAACAGCAGCAGAAGGTAAATGCTTAGAAATTTTCTTGCTCGGGCTAATATCAATGTTCGAGTGATTCTTTACTTTCAATCTTGCACGGTAATTCAAGTGTTTTAGGATGACAAAAAGCATTTGTTTCCCTATCTGATACACTCATATCCTTTGCATCGCCCAATTGAGCCTGCACATTTATTTCTTAAAATCCCGTTGTGATCATTGCTTATTCTAAGATGAAGATGGCCCCACCTCAAAGCAAAAGAACTCAGAAGAAATGAATCTACAAAGAGTTCCTGAGTTATCTATTCAAGTGTGATCTTCGATATGCATGTGTATAACGGCACAATCTTTGAAAATTCCTTTTTCTATAAAAAAAGGGGGGAAAAGGAAGAAAGTTAATCCCGAGCATGAAAAAGTAAAGTGCCAGTCAAAAGCAAGGCCAATACCTATTTAAATCAATGTAAACCCCCAATGGGACCTGATTGCGAGAGAAAACTCTTCGAAGGGGTCAAATTGCGAAAGATGCTCAGTTGAAGTTTACACCATTCAAGAGCGACGGCGGCATCAGCCAAAGTTAACACCTTCCTCATAGAACGATGATGTCCTTTGAAGACTATTCTAGAAGGTCGAGACTGGTGGTAAAGATACAATGATCACTAATGTTAAACCCCACCTTATATACTTTCTAGGCCAAAATAAGCCTTTTACTTCCTTGGTTCCCAATCCTGATCTACGTTACAACCCATGAAAGTCTTTTCTAATTAAGGTGCTTGAATTAACGTAGAGTTGAAAGACTTTAGGCATCGCTCGAAAAGGTACAAGCAAGACTATTTCTCTCTCATTTTTGTAGGGTTCTTAACTTGTAATCCCGGAGCAGATGATGAAGACCCTTTTGTCAACGACCTTGGCTCAAAAGAGTCTCCTTTGTTAAGCCTTTGACCCAGCCTACATTATGGTCCTAATCAAGACCTCCAGATCGGCTTGATCATACCAATTGCGAGATTACTTAGACCCTTGCTGAATGCGAAGATGGTGAGATTGAGTAATTTCTTTTCAATCCTATAATTAGGATAAATAGCCTTTCTCGAGAGTGAGAGAAAGCCCTTTCAGACTGAAATCCCCCATTCAGATTACATTTGAGGTATTCATACTATGATGACCTCCTTGAACAGAATTGGTAATGCAAACTTGATGGAGTAGTTTTGCAGGAACACATGTTGATCAATAGCATCATGACGTATTACCCAGATTGCTTTACTCATTGCAAAACTATAGCCTAAAATAGTTTGCATCGAACCGGATACCATTGATAAAATATGCTTGTACATGTACCCTTTGACACCCCCCTGCCTTAACAGGTAACACGTTCCCGGGTATCGAGCTCATTACCTCCCCCACACGAGTCCCGAAATCATTCGTTGATTTTGGCACATGAACCAAGCCTTACATTGTCCGAGAAACCATCAGTCGTTTCTCCAAATTTATCTCAAGATTCTCTGTCTATTCTAGATCACAGAATGGCGCACCTTTCAAGGAGTAAATTCCAAATCGAGTTGGAGCCCCTTTTTTCCTTCTGCTTTTTTTGCAGGATTCCCGATCTCCCCAGATCCCAGAAGGTCACTCCTTCAAGGTAAGATTAAAGGGTTTGAGCTTACTCGCCAGATTATGGTCTCCCTAGATCCCACAAATGGCTCCTCTCACTTGCGAAGTGCGATTAATATCTCACTCGGGTTTGAGCAAACTTCCGCAGGATTTCTATGGCTCTCCCTAAACTGAATGGCCCCATCCACATTGTTAAAATAAATCCGGCGCTTTGAGCTTGCAGATTTATGGTCTCCTCATGTTATTTAGAATGGCACTCCCTTCAAGGTAAGATCAAACCGGGATTAAGCTGTCTGAAGGATCGCCTGGTCTCCCCAACTACCTAGCACTGGCACCCTTAAATCCGGTCAAGATACAATCTTGGCGTTTGAGCTTCTGCAGGATTTCCTCGTCTCCTCAGATCCTAGAATGGGCACCTTTTCATAGCAAGGTAAAATCGAGTTTGAAGCTTTTGCTAAGATCCTCGGTCTCACCCAAATCTTAGAATTGCACTCCTTCGTGGCACAAAAGTCCTTCCTTACAATGCACAACAGTCCTTTCTCTAGAGGCCACTCCTTCGGCAAAATCTCATGTTGGATGAACTGTTTCCAAAAAGTCCTCTTCACAGGCACAAAGGTCCTGTCCACAGGCACCCAAAATCGTTTTAATCAAGCACCCAAGTCCTTTCCTACTCCAGCACGAAGTCTCCTAGAACATTGCCCAGGGTTGTGATCTACTATACGGGTCAAATCTTAATCCAATTTGCATAAAGTACTAGGATCCCTTCTTAGGATGCTCTGACATGGGCTCTTGCGACCTACCATACGGTTCGTTCAAAAATCTTATAGTCAATATTGTGATAAGTATGAATCCCTTTCTTATTAGGACATCTTCTACGGGGGTGACCGACATACAGCGTAACTTACCACCAAATTTCAATCAATTTTTAATTGGTAGACTCTCTTTCTTCATGAGGAATTCTGACATCGGCGGACTCTGCCCAACGGTGTCAAAACTTTAACTTCCTTAGAGTATCTGTTAGTGATGAATCTTTAGAGGCCTTCAAAGAGCATTATGTCAACTACAAGCCATTGGAGCGAGACACGGTAAGCGTAACCCGTATATGCTCTCCTCTCTCCTCGCTTCATAAGCCAGCACCCCCACCGCACTCTCCAACCTCCCGGCTCCTCCCGAATTTATTGAACCCTGCACAGAGACTGGTATTGACCCCGCATCAACTGTCACAACCTTCTTTTTCATTCCTTTAGGTTGATTGGCTTGATTAGGCACTTCATGGTTGTATCTCGTCTTTTTTTCAAACATGAACCTCTACTCCGTGTCTTTTCGTTCAAATAGCGGTGCACCGCTTGCTATGTTTACACCCCGATTTTTCATCATCTATTTTATTCCTTTTTAAAAAATTTATTAAAATCATTAAAAATTTGCAATAAAATTAAAACAATCAACTCTGGGGTACCTGGCCAAGCCTTTAGGAAACCAATTTTGACCAAAAAATGATTTTTCATATTTCAGCATTTTTCAGTATTTTATTTTTGAAAAATGTACATAGGCCTAGGATATAAAAAAATGAGAATAATATAAAAAATCAACTTTGGGGACCTTGGCCAAGCTTTAGGAAACCAATTTTGAACAAAAAATGATTTTTCATATTTTCAGCATTTTTCAGTATTTTTATTTTTGAAAATTCATAGGAAATAAAAAAATGAGAAAATAGAAAAAAATCAACTTTGGAAGCATTGGCCAAGCCTAGGGAACCATTTTTGAACAAAAAATAATTTTTCATATTTTTCATATTTTTAATATCTTTTCGAAAAATACAAAAATACTTAAAAATTCAGAAAAAATAACATTTGAGGCCACAAATACATAAAAATAGTCAATATTTTTCTTTTAAATCCCTTTTCATGTTGGCCATCCCAAATTTGAAAAATCCAATTCAGGGTCATGTATTCCTTCACGAGCATAATCTCAAATCGAGCCTAAAAAATTTAATTTGAGCCAATTTATTTTTATTTTTCACTTCTAGGAGTTGTAACATTGTTCTCTAATAGTCCAAATTTTTATCTTGGCCCGATTATACCCAGAATGACTCAATTTTGCAAAAGGGCTTTAATTGAATTTTGTATTATTTTCAGCGGCAAGAAATGAGCTTAAATTTGACAAGCGTTTGAACTAGACATGGAGTGAATTTTGACCAAGCATAGGGAAGGTGTGTCAAAAATTGTAAGGAGATTTGGACTCAAAGAAATATTTCTCCAGGAATTGAATTACAAATATTTAAAGTTCCAGGGACTCGAGTGCAAATACCTAACACTTGAGGGATTATTTTGTAAATAACAAAAAGAAGAGTTAGTGGAGAATTTAGAATAGAGAAGGGAAGATGGAGAAGAGGAGATGGAGAAGAGAAGATGGGAATAGAGAAGGGAAGATGAATTGAAGAAGAGTTAGCGGAAAAATTAGAATGGGAGATGGATGAGTACGCTATAAAAGGAGGAAGAAGTGAGCTTGGAAGGGGAGATTTTTTTGGAGAGAAAATTTGAAATGTTTGAGAGAGTTTTAAAAGATTGAAGAAAGATTAGAGAGAAGAAAAAGAGAAAGAATTATTTTCCGAAAGAGAGTCTTGAAGATGGTGGGAGTTTAAATCTAGGTGTTACCATTACCAATTTCTCTATCGATCAACACAAGCCATGAGTTCATCCTCGTTGTTCGAGCCGCAATCTTGATCCATAAAGTGACACGAGGTCCGAATTCGGCAATCAAATCTGTTAAATCAGGCAACGATCCTAACCATTAAAATGTTCAAAACCGTCGTTACCTCAATGGGTTCATTTAAATTTCGATTATGCCGTGTCATATTCACATGTCGTATTCGTATTGTAATTTTCTGTATTTTTCGCTTAAAAGATTCAAATCCCAAATTGCAGTAGATTCTTCCCCATACTTGGTGGTGTAAAGATCTCTTGTACTTTACTTTTTGTAATTTAATTTCTGCACCATCAAACCCCAGAATGGGAAAGCTGACCACCCGTTGGAGGTTCTTTATTTACTGCTCTTTACTTTCTGCAATTTAATTTCTGTACCATCAAACCCGAGAAAGGGAAGGCTAAGCCAAGGCCGAGTCACCTATTGGAAGTTCTTCATTTACTACTTTTTACTTATTGCAAATTAATTTCCGTACCATCAAACCCTAGAATGGAAAGGCTGACCCACCTGTTGGAGGTTCTTTATTTACTGCATTTACTTCCTGCAATTTAATTTCCGTACCATCAAACCCCAGAATGGGAAGTCCAAGCCAATGCCTAGCCACCCATTGGATGTTCTTTATTTACTGTCCTTTACTTTCTGTAGTTTAATTTCTGCATCATCAAACCCCAGAATGAGTAGGCCGAGCTACCTGCTAGAGGTCGTAACACTGCACAGAAGTCGTTAGCTCGCTCCCTCTTTCAGCTTCAGAGAATTTTTAATGCTTTGAAAATATCAAAAAAAATATCACTCACATGCATTCTATCTAAAAAAATGAAAATACAAAAAAGGGAACACCCCACTAGAGCCTTAGGAGTAAACCAAGCCTGAGTTGCCAAAATTAGGATATCCATGAAATTAAGGTACCGAAAGGGCATTAGTTTTAATTAACTGGTGTAACCAAGTCCCCGAACTCATAATCTCTGGTTTGTAGAAGTAATTTAGTTCTCCCGCTAATTTACTTAGGTTTCTAATTAACCTACCAAAAATGATTAGTGGTGACTTTAAGTTCTAAAATCATTCGAACAAAAATCAAAGTTGCGATTCGGTAGGGTTTGGGAGGGTCCATATTAGGTTAGTCAATTTAATTAACCTGATAATTCATTAACCTGGGAATTTTTCACCGATCGAAAATTTTTAGGGTCACGACAATCTCATATTCTCCGATTGTCTGAGAAGCCAAGTGCCTAAAGCGATATTCAATTTTCATTTTGGAGACTAGAATTTTTGTTGGCTTGTTATGAGGGTGGTTGGTGCGAGGGAGCTCTCTATCTGAGGGCAATCTCTCTCTCTCTTCTCTCGGGGTATAGGGTGGATTCGCTTCACAAGACAAGAACCACTTAAGGCTTATTAGTGGGGAGTTATCGTGGTGATCTGTTTAGGAAGAAGTAGTAGAAGCGGAACAATATGTGGTGGTGGAGTCACTCGATAGAAGTTCTCCGAAAAGCCATCTCTTTGAACCTGTTATGTAGGGTTATTTCGTAATTCTCGATTGTCCATACCTGGGAGATTTGATTTCCTCATCTTCCCTGTTAGTTAGTGCTTTCGTTTCCCCCATGGGATCTACTTTCTTCATCATCATCCCTTGCTCCATTGGTTAGATTAGTTGAAATTACTTGTGGTCCCATCTGTGAAATCACTAGTGTCTTTCCTTCGCTGCCAGTAATTAGACAAATCTCTGTTTCTCTTCATTAGTTCCCTAGTTCTTTGATCTTCTGTTAGTACCTCTATTTGGCCACAAAATTTCTCTGTGGCTACTCAAGCTTTTCTGTTCATCCATCAGCCTCCTCATTGTTCTTCGAGATCTTTGATTTTGTTTTCCTATTTCTTGGGTGCTAATTCTGTTGCTCTTTTGGAAGAAAGAAGAGTTGAAACTTCTTGAGTGAGGGGTTGGGAAGTGTAGTTATGGTGTGCCAAGCAGCAAGCCCAAACGAGATTCCGGGCATTGAAACATGAACATGGGATTGCCGAGAATGCTACCATTATTGTTATAGTGATAGCGTGCTTTCAACCTCTTCAAGATTGCCAGGTCTCATATTGGCCCAGAAAAGTGGTGGTCAGAAAATGGTTCCTTCTGATCAAGTCTTACCACTGGATATATTTTCTGGACTACACCATCCTCGGATAAGCCAATCTTATGAACCTCAAGAAGAAATTTGCTATTTTTGATCAATCGGATGATCAAACTACTTTGATTTATAACTCAGGGAAGTTACTTTCTTTTCTCTAGCATTTTTGCATATCTTGGTGTTGCATCTTTGGCTTCTAATTTGAAGGTGTTGATAAGGAGAGTCAAGGGAGGAGAATCGAGAAGAGCTTAGGTCTCGTCGGTTCATTTGGCCATCAAATGACATGTGAGTCAAATCTTTGAGAACTCCCGTCGTCATGGAGCACTGCCGTGGTGCACCACCCTTGCTCGGTTGCAAACCCACCGAGATCAAGTGTCGTTCACAAGACACCTCCAATCAGACGACGAGTGGATGTTTTCTTGGTCTAAAGACGGGTCCCCCACCAATTGACCCATCATCCGCAAGGCGGTCCAAGAGTCGAATATAACAATCAAATTTGTCAAATTGAACTTGAGAGACAGGGAATTTTGAACCAAGCTAGTCAAGCACTCTAAGAACCACATTATCGAATCCTAGAATTTGTAGGTCGTGCCACCTACTGAAAGTTCTTTATTTACTGCTTTCTGTACTCTACTTTCTACAGTTTAATTTCTATACCATTGAACCCCAAAATTGGTAGGCCGAGCCACCTACTGGAGTTTCTTTATTTATTATTTTTTGTACTCTACTTTACGCCGTTTAGTTTCTATATTATAAAACCCCAGAATGAGTAGGCCGAGCCACCCATTGGAGATTCTTTATTTATTGCTTTCTGTACTCTATTTTATGCAGTTTAATTTCTATATTGTCAAACCCCAGAATGGGTAGGCTAAGCTACCCAGTGGAGGTTCTTTATTTATTGCTTTCTATACTCTATTTTATGCAGTTTAATTTCTATATTGTCAAACCCTAGAATTGATAGGCCGAGCCACCTGTTGGAGATTCTTTATTTACTGCTTTCTATACTCTACTTTATGCAGTTTAGTTTCTACATTATCAAACCCCAGAACAGGTAGGCCGAGTCACCCATTGGAGGTTCTTTATTTACTGCTTTCTGTACTCTATTTTATGCAGTTTAATTTCTATAATGTCAAACCCTAGAATGGGAAGGCTGAGCCACCCATTGAAGGTTCTTTATTTACTGCTTTCTATACTATATTTTATGCAGTTTAATTTCTACATTATCAAACTTTAGAATGAGTAGGCCGAGCCACCTGCTGGAGGTCGTAACATTGCACATAAATCGTTAGCTCACTCCCTCTTTTGGTTTCAAGGAATTTTTAATGCTTATGTTCATATACTGCTGTTTATATCGCATCTTCTAATATTGCGTTTATATTCATAATATTTTGTATCGTCAGTCTTATTTAATTCGAAAGTACCAAAAAATGTCATTCATGTGCATTTCATATAGTATAGCTCATGCATACTTTGCCATACCGTATACATATCTGTATTATAATTTTTTGTATTTTTGACCCAAAACCCAAGTCGCGGTAGGCTTTGCCTCCTACTTGGTGGTGTAAAGATCTCATGCATTCTATTGATTGATTTTGTGATACGTATGCCGTATTCATATGTCATGTATGCATGTCACGTATGTATGTCATATTCATATTGTCATTGATTCATGCATATTCATCCAAAAAACATTTTAAAAGAAAAATCTCAAAAATTAGGAGACGAGTCATTTCGACTGGCTAATCCTATTTTTGATGATTTATTCGTGTGTTCCGTCTGCATGTCCTCGTTTATATGTCGTGTACGCATGTCCACGTGTGCATGATTCGCGTACACATGTTACATACGCATGTCCATGTACGCATGTCGCGTTCGCACATCCATGTATGAATGTCGCGTTCGCACGTCCATGTACGTATGTCACGTTTGCATATTGTACTCGTGTGTCTTCGTATCTGCATATCGTATTCGTACGTCTTCGAATCCGCATGTCGTATTCATATATCTTCGTATCTGCATGTCATATTCGTACCTCTTTGAATATGCATAATGTATTCGTATGTCTTCGTATCTGCCTGTCTGTATTCATATACCTACATATGCATGTCCACGTATGTATGTCGCATCTGCACGTCCGCATTCGTATGTCACATTCGCATGTCTGCGTTCATATGCTATATTTATATATAAAACCCCGTGTCCCACATCGCCTAGGGGGGGAGTCCTGGGCTAGTTGATAATAGGTTGGACTCCTTGAACTTGCACAACGCGTTTTCCCGGGCTAGTAGCCTGTGGAGGAACAAAGCCGTGAGGACTTAGTGTCCAAAGCGGACAATATTGTGCAGGTGGGAGGCCCAGGCACGTTACAGTTGGTATCAGAGCCGACTCCCGACCGCGTGTGGGGCCGCAGTGACACTCTCGCTGGTTCACAGCGGGGACGCTGTTCCCCTAGGGGGGAGGGATGTAAAACCCCGTGTCCCACATCGCCTAGGGGGGGAGTCCTGGGCTAGTTGATAATAGGTTGGACTCCTTGAACTTGCACAACGCGTTTTCCCGGGCTAGTAGCCTGTGGAGGAACAAAGCCGTGAGGACTTAGTGTCCAAAGCGGACAATATTGTGCAGGTGGGAGGCCTAGGCACGTTACAGTCTAGAACGGGGATGTCACGCCCCGAACCCCAATCGAGCTCGCAACATCCCTGCTCATATCGTAACGAACCCTGCGTACACCTGGCCTACGACTAACGACGGCCCAGGATGCTCATCGCGGCCAAGCGACGCTAGCGCAAAACGACAACAATCTAAAACCTGCGGAAGCGTGCCTTCTATACATACATACATACACAAGGTACAGGGTAGGATGAAAGGACAAGAACACTTTTACAAAAGGA
Source organism: Psidium friedrichsthalianum (assembly GCA_019149425.1). Lineage (NCBI taxonomy): Eukaryota > Viridiplantae > Streptophyta > Magnoliopsida > Myrtales > Myrtaceae > Psidium > Psidium friedrichsthalianum. Next base: position 2,018 of record JAGVVM010018935.1, on the reverse strand, counting down.
AAGCAACATCATATATATATAGAGCATTCAGTACAGACCCCAAAAGAGAACCTCATCTATGGTCATGCTATCTATGCTCTCAAAAACCAGACCAGTAACAGCGGGACTTAGTCCACCTCAAGCTCCTCCTCGGGATCCTCCTTGGGGTCCTCCTCTGGGTCCTCCTCTGGATCCTCCTCGTCTGTGTCCATGGCGTCACCCTCCTCGTGACCATCGATCTCGGAACGTCCTGGGGACGGCATCTCCTGTAGTGGGTTGGGGTCGATCACCTCGCCACCATACTCGGCTGGCTGCAATAAAATCGGGTCGTCCTCCATGGGAATCGGGGAATCTCTCTGAGGTCCCTCGAAGCCATATAGGCCCTCTCTAAACCAGGCCTCGTATCGATGGGGTACTAGGTAAGGTCCACCCTGATCTACTAACACGGTAGTCACATGCCTATGCCACAGAGTGGCGTGCATATCAAAATGGAGGGTGATCTCAGTATCCATCTGTACTAGCAGTCCAAAAAGCATCGGCGGTGCAGCCATCATGGGTGACTTGGATCTGTAAAAGAAGGGCAACCACCGCCCGTGAGTCGAAACTCAGCAAGCTCACCACTAATCCTAACGTAGGATAGCGCATATTAGTGGGGTCGGTCCTATCCAGTGGACTAGGTTCGCGGTCCAGGGCTCAGTCACTCTCAGTTTCATCGATACCAAACCCTCAACACGAAAATAGACAGGCAAGGCATAACGATGCGATTCAAAATACACAGACGGGCAATAACAGCAGTCAATCACAATGCCATGTGCAAATGAAACAGGCCTCAGTCGGCCATATCAGTTCCCAGTGGAACATGCCCATCTATCACTCCAATTCCCATCAGGGCTCATTCTCAGTGCCACACGGCAAATACCACACTGCGTCTCGGACGCCTTACGTTGGCCTCCCTTTTCTCTCCATTTCCCCCTCTGGGCACATTCTCATGTCACATCTCTGGTGACTCATGCCATGCTCTCAATGTATGCGGGGCCACACGATTGCAATCAGCAAATCAGACATAGAGCATGCATGAAATGACATATATGCACAAGTACTGAACACATCAAACAACCATCAAATATTCACGTGCTCAACAAGCCAAGCCATATGAGATTCAAAGGCCCCACGCACAATTCCTTAGCCAGACGGGTTCGATAGAATATCACATATTAATTCTCGGGTCAGACCCATAACAGTTGGACTCTCATCTTCGCGGATCCGATAACTCGGCCTAAACCCAACACCCATGTTAGTCCCCTGGGAGTTAATAACCCACGACTAATGATTTAACGATTTAACAATTCCTTGGGTGTAGTTGAATTAGGCTTAGCTTAGCTCAAAGCCCAGTTAGTGGATTCAAGGTCGATTGGGCCTAAGGCCCACTCTTGGGTCCAAGGCCCACAAAGGTAACTAGGTCCACTAAGGTAAGTCGGCCCATTATAAGTTTAAAGTCCAATAGCCAAGTCGGGCCCATTAAGGTTCAAGGTCTAATGTAGTGGGTCAGGCCCATTAAACCAAGTTGGGCTTATTAAATTAAGTTGGGCCCAATTAGTATCTAAGGCCCAATAACCAATCTTAGGCCCATTAATTAATTCTTAAGTCCATTATATAATTAAGGCCCATTATTAAATTTTCGTGTAGGGCCCAAGCCCATTTTCAATGATTAGTCGAATAGGCCCATTTAGTCCATTTTAGGCCCAAAATGATATCCTAAGCCCATATGCAACATTGGGCCTTATAATTTTAAAATCTAATTTATAATTTGGGCCCAAATAATACCCATTTTCGTCCATAACAGGCCCATTAATAAACTTGGGTTCAATTAGACTTGTTTAGGCCCACTAAGAATCAAATTAGAACCCTAAGCCCATTAGTTCACTTAGGCCCATTATAGAACACGCCCATTTAACTAAATTCAGCCCACACATATAATTTCAAGGCCCAATTTCTCTCCTCACGCGGCCCACACCACGGCCCAATAACAAACCCGAATG